>WTSP01016220.1:0-72059 GCA_025331215.1 Actenoides lindsayi | reverse complement strand
TTCTTTTCTTTTCTTTTCTTTTTTCTTTTCCTCAGAAGTTAGGAAGCCTTCTTTAGTGAGTTGTAAGACCAACCAGTTTCCATGGGAATTAAATAGCTCTGAGCTTTGAACTGCAGGAAAGATAGGTGCAGTGTAGAGAATGATACTTATTTCCAGATATCTGTGGAATGTGGTCTGTCTCTGATAACTTTATGTTTTAGTTATTGCTTTCATTTTTCTCTCATTTACTGTTTTATAATGATACAAATACAATAAATGCCTTGTGTTTCAGTACACTACCAATGCACCAATTGGAAAATTCCCCATTTTCAGATCCCTAGATTAAAAAGTTCATTATTTTAGGATACAACTACCTGTTATTAAGGCAATATTTACTTATGGCAGAAAACACTACCTGGGATATAGAACTTGTTCTCAATGATGTTACAGTACATAGAAAAGTTTCTTGAAAACTACAGAACGAAAAGTCATGCTAGTTAACCTAAAATGTGCCAAGAGATCTGGGGTGAACCTGTAAGACAACAGGCAGGATCCTCTTTCTATGCTCCTAGAACATAAATTTAAGATATATATTTCTTAGAATCATAGAATGGTTTGGTTTGGAAGGGACCTTAAAGATCATCCACTTCCAACCACCCTGACAGGGGAAGGGACACCTTCCACTAGACCAGGTTGCTCAAAGCCCCATCCAACCTGGCCTCGAACACTTCCAGGGAGGGGGCATCCACAATTTTCCTGGGCAACATGTTCCAGTGTCTCACCACCCTCAGGGTGAAGAACATCTTCCTAATATCTAATGTAAATCTACCCTGTTCCAGTTTGAAGCCATTACTCCTTGTCCTGTCACTACAGCCATTGTAAAAAGTTCCTCCCCAGCTTTCTTGTAGGGCCCCCTCAGATACTGGAAGGCCACAATAAGGTTTCCCCAGAGCCTTCTCTTCTCCATACTAAACAACACCAACTGTCTCAGACTGTCCTCATAAAGGAGGTCCTCCAGCCCTCTGATCACCTTCATGTCTGTCCTCTGGATGTGCTCCAATATGTCCACGTCCTTCTTGTGTTGAGGGCTCCAGAGCAGGATGCAGTACTCCAGGTGGAGTCTCACAAGAGTGGAATAGATGGGGAGAATCACCTCCCTTGACCTGTTAGCTATGCTTCTTTTGATGCAGCGCAGGATATGGTTGGCTTTCTGGGCTTCACTTGCACATTGCTGGCTTGTGATGAGTTTTTTGTCAACCAGCACCCCCAAGTCTTTCTTGTCAGGACTGCTCTCAATTCAAGAGGTATTACTGTAACTTCTAAACTCAATTTGACTCTATGCCTTTCTCGTACATATGCTTATATGGAAACGAAGGAGGGACAACTTAAAATGAATGCTCTGAAATACAATCTCTGTGGACTGACAACAAGCAATTAAAAACCACTGCAACCTTCATTTTGCTGGTGATCATCTGCATCTCCAGTCATCAGCATGGGTTAAAGTCTACACAGTGAATATATTTTGTCTGCTGATCAGGGACTATCCAATATTCTGTTATGACCTTGGCTGCAATGTTTTAACCACCATTTCTTTTAAGTTGCACAGAGACACTACACAATGGCTTGGTCATTAAATAAACACAGACAACTAGAGAAGAACGTAACTATTGTAGGAATCATCCCTGACTTCAGCGGTCTTGGCCTTTAGGGACCGATTTGTGATTATCACCTATATTTCGTATCTTATTTATTTATATCACACATATTTAGTGACGAGTTGTGTTCCTCAGGGATCAGTCCTGGGACTGGTACTTTTTAGCGTCTTTGTTGGAGACATGGACAGTGGGATTGAGTGCATCCTCAGCAAGTTTGTGAAGAACACCAAGCTGTGTGGTGCAGTTCACATGCTGGAGGGAAGAGATGCCATCCAAACGGATCCTGACAGGCTTGAGAGGTGAGCCCATGCCAACATCATGAATTTCAAGAAGGCCAAGTACAAGGTCCTGCACCTGTGTTGGGGCAATCCCAGGTACAAATACAGGCTTGGAGGAGTATGGATTGAGAGTTATTCTGAGGAGAAAGACTTGGGAATGATGGTTGATGAAAAGTTCAACGTGAGCCAAATGGCAAAGATACTTTTACCCTGCTGAGGCAGGTGGATCTCATCCCCGCTTAGGAGTCTTCAGTCCTTAAAGATGGTCCCATAGTCACAAAAATCAAATTGTTTTGTTTCCAAGTGTTTTTACTGTATAACTAGTGGTACAAGGCAAAGCATCTGCAAAATTATTAGCCTAAATGTTTTTTACTTCCATCTGAGAGAATTTACAACACAGGTGACATGTTTTTCTTCTCTGTTTTTGCTTCTCTCCAAGATGTGAAGGCAATAATGCCCATTATTTAACACTATGTAGACACGTTATTTGATGATTCCAAAGGGTGTAGTATCTGAAAGGAAGTTTTTCTATAAGCATCACTCTATGCAGCTTGATGAAAAAGTTTATTGAAATGCACTAAGGCCATTTGGGATTTTCACACCACTTCACTGTAAGTGGTTCTACTGTACTTGATTACCCTTATTTTCCTCTTATGTAGCATAACCTTTTCAACCAATCCACACATAATCACCAAGTAGTCAGAGACTTCTAACATCAGAGGCAGAGCTGATTCAGCACGTCACATTGCTGAACGTACTAAATCACTGAGCTGTGCAACAGAAAGATGAAATCTTCCTCAACACTTTCGATAGCATGTCCTTTCAGTGACAGTGACTATGAAGGGGCCAAGGAGCCCACTGTGACAGATGTAACAAGGAGCAGCATCTCTGATATTAGGACTCAGGAGAAGACAAGATGACAGAGAAGACAAAGACTGAGGTCAGATCTAAATCTATTAAATTCCATTAGTTGCAGCATTCTTCACTTCTTTCCTACCTTGAGGGCTAAGAAGTCTGTACACCTTATTGTGGTTGGCAGGAAAACTACAGGCAGTTTGTCTAAGTCAGTTAACCTATTTGGGATGCTTAGATCTGTGTTCAAATGAAAATGTATATGATGTTTGAAATAATTCTGAAGGAATCTTAGTTTTAGTAAATATGTCACAAGCATTGACAAAACACTTAGCAGTAGTGTAAACAGATCAATTAAAGTGATACAGACATTAGAAACAAAACATAAACTCAAGAAATAGACATTATCACCTCAGCAAAATACAGATTAATCACTACTTAAGCACAAAAAATATCTCCCAGTTATTTGTTAGTCTGGTCAACCATATTTCAGTATTTACAAATGATATCAAACTATATTTTTTGCATATAGTATGGAACCGTGAGGAGGACACATCAGCAGGAAATCTAAATATAGGAAAATGTTAATCGAGATTAAAAAAAATGTTAATGGTAAAGGTTAACACAATAGCATGCTTCTCTGTAGTCACATCCTAATACACATTGTTCAGGGTTTCTAAAGAGGTGGGTGGTACACCTCCATTTACCTCTACATATTGTCTTGAGAATTAATAATGTAGGCCTCTCAGAAAAATCTTGTGGTGAGCAGCATCAGTATCCCTACTCTATGGATGTCTAATGCTGAACACATCTGAACCCTTCAGGTCTCAGGACTGTTTGTTTCCTAGAAAAGCAAACAACATAGAACTGTGTTCCTCAGGGGTCAGTATGCCCTCATCAGGGGTTGATACTGGGACCAGTGCTGTTTAATATCTTTGTTGGTCACATGGACAGTGGGATTGAGTGCATCCTCAGCAAGTTTGCTGAAGACACCAAGCTGTGTGGTGCAGTTCACGTGCTGGAGGGAAGGGATGCTGTCCAGAGGGACCTTGACAGGCTTGAGAGGTGGACCCATGCAAACCTCATGAAGTTCAGCAAGGCCAAGTGCAAGGTCCTGCACCTGTGTTGGTGCAATCCCAGGCAGAAATGCAGGCTGGACCATGTGTGGCTTGAGAGCAGCCCTACAAGGGACTTGGGGATGTTGATAGATGAAAAACTGAATATGAGCGAATACTGTTCACTCAAGCCCAGAAAACCTGTTTCATCCTGGGCTGCATCAAGAGAAGTATGGCCAGCACGTTGAGGGACATGATTCCGCTGCTCTACTCCACTCTTGTGAGTCACCCCCACCTGGTCACTGTGTTCAGCTCTGAGGCCCCCAGCATAAGAAAGACATGGACCTGCTCAAGCAAGTCCAATGGAGGTCCATAAAGATGATCAGGGGGTTGGAGCCCCTCCTCTATAATGACAGGCTGAGAGAGTTGGAGTTGTTCAGCCTGAAGAAGATTCTGGGGAGACCTATAGCAGCCTTCCAGTACTTAAAGGGGGCCTATAGGAAAGATAGGGAGGGACTCTTTATAAGGGAGTGTAGTGAAAGGACTAGGGTTAATGGTTTTAAAATGAGAGAGTGTTAAGTTTAGATTAGATATTAGGAAGAAATACATTACTGGTGTTGGAGAGACACAGGAATAGGCTGCCCAGGAAGTTGTGGATGCCCTCTTCCTGGAAATGTTCAGTGCTAGGCTGGACAAGGTTTTGAGCAAACGGGTCTAGTGGAAGCTGTCCCTGCTTATGGCAAGGTGGTTGGAACTGGATGATCTTTAAGGTTCTTTTCAACGCAAGCCATTCTGTGATTCTGTGAAATGGATTCTGTGAAATATTCTGGCTCTCCAACCAAGCAAGCAGCAGTGTAGAACATTTCAGACATAATTACATCTTATTCTTTCTGCCTGCATCATTCTATTTCTTTTTCATCTTTAAAAAAATCCTGAAGAACCTCACATTGGGCTCTAAGTCTTTTGTATTTTAAAATTACAGCCTGTGAAGAGCTTGCTTTCCTGCAAGCATGGTTGTATTTCTACAATAATTATCTTTGGTAAGTTATTTTTAACCTCTTTTTCTCATAGTGTTTGTCTATTCATACTATTTTACCAAGATGCGTATTTTGCTCATTGTCTTGTATCAACTTACCTGTTTTATTGTTTGTCTTTGAGAGAAAAAAGAGAAGTGACAGTGAAATAGGACTAACAAGGATAATGAGCTACTAATTACTACAACAGTATGCAACTGCTCAAAACAGGTAATTTGTTCAGACTTGCTGAATTAATTGAAGAGAACAGATAATACACTGTATAGGCATTCTGAATACCTGAAAATTCTGAAAAAATAATACAATGTCTTACTGTTGTTTTGAAGTTTCCTTTGATAAACACGCCTTATGCTGATTTATAATATACTCTGTAATACCCTAAAAAAAAAATCTCTTTATTAACCAGTCACATTAGCAACTTCCATGAATCAGAAATGTAACTAATTTATTGAATACTTTAACATCCCAGTTTTACTGTTAAAGATTCATTCCAGGTATTAACACTGACTTAGACTGTTTACTAAAATTACATTCAAACCCTCATTTGAAACAAAGAAGGAAACACATCTAATATGTAAAGCTAAATAAGATATATTGTTAGAGATATTGAAATCTTAACAGTCTAATTAAACAATTATTAGTCCAGATCTTACCATTACTGAGAAAGAAAATAAAGAAAAGAATATTGTTGTGGAAAGTCTCATTAATATTACAGTTATAATTGTTACTTTCACTATTCCTAGTATATACCCCTTTCTCTTCTTTTACACTCACACTTCTAGTTTTCCTAAGTGGGTCCAAAGGCTGTGGTTTCAGACTGGACATGGGGAGAAAGGCTTTCAGCAAGCTTTCTGTTTCCCAAGGCCTTCGACGGGAAGAGCTTGATGTTGACAGTTTTTTCCTTGTCTTTTTAGAGGAGGAGATTTTTGTACATGGGAGCTGTTTTAAAACATTTTCTGTCATACTTAATGTTTCTCTTTCTTCATCAGTCTGTACCTCCATGTTGAATTTAAATTTACTAGATAGGGCCTGTCTTAAATATTCCAGATACTTGTTCTTCATACTAATTTTTATCCCTAAAACCAGTTTTGCACCATGCCCCGATCTCTATTTCTTCATCTGGTGAATTTTTTACATCTCTGGGGTTTCCATTGTCATCTGTGTGCCTCACCTATCCTCTTGTGGTTTCTTGTGGTTTTACTCTCTAACACTGCATTCTATATCCCACTTTCGAGGCTTTTGCTGTCAGAGCGTGTCTGTCTTCTACACTACTTCATTACTCTAGAGTTAAAAGTATTTCATTTATGCTAAATATTTCATTTTATGTAGAACAATTTTCTTATACAAATATAAAAACACAGTTGTACCACAGAATTATACAAATGTAAGCAAAAATAAAATTAATCAGACAATAGCTATCTGGGCATTAGAAGATGTATTTTACACATAAAGAAAACCCCATGTAGGCCAATGCAGCTTCAGAAGAAGCCTGGAAAACTTCATTCCTGATCCTATGACCTGTTACAAGTAGTGGCAACACTATATTTACAGGGCTACAGGGCTACATTAATAGCTACCAAGAATCTTTGCCCTTAGAAAATATTCTTGATATATTACTGGAGAATTCCTTGCCTTCAACCTGTCTGTCAAGCTATTTCTGTCTTTGTCTCTTAAATACCTTATATACAGTCTTAGCCCACACAATTTGTTTTCTGAATACTAATATTGTCTCTTTTCCCTCTCACCATATCTGAGGTGCATGAATGATCACATGAAGAATTAACTTTTATCTAAATAGCTGCATTCTTGCACAAAGGTTTTTAATAAGTTCATTTTCCGAGTACAGCTCATCATGGAGAAAAATCTGCTTCAAAGTCCTGAAAGAGTGAGTCTCGGGGTAAAACACTTCTGATTGTCCTCTATCATTTAGGTATTCAAATGGAAATTGCAGTACTTGTTTTAGTTTCTTTCTAGGCAGACAGTTATCAGTGTGCCTAAACTCAGCTCAACACTGATTGAAGAGAATTACGCTGCTGAGTTAGCAGCACTTCTGTGTAAAGGGAAGATACCCACAGAGAATGTAAATCACATTGGATTTGTGCCAAACTTGGGAGCAAGGCGGCCAGAGCCAGAGACTGTGAACTCCTGCCCCTCTCCTTGTTCCTCATTCCTGTTCTGAAGTTTCTCTTCTCATCTCTGAATTGATTATACATATATACACCCATGGGGTAGAAAATTCCTCTATCAAATTAGGAAAGTAAAAAATAGAAGTGAAAAAAAATACTAAATTCTCATGTAATTACCTCATCTAAGCATACTGGAAAAACAGATCTGTGAGAAAACTGAGATGATATGCAATTCAGACTTAATCCTGTCACAAAAAAAAAGATTTAGATGCCTCTTCTTCTCAGGTAACGGTGCCACAAGAGCCTGACTCTTCAAGTCCTCAGCTTGAATAGATCCTGAATTCTTAGGATGAGTCACTTATGGGCTTCCATTGGTTAACCTGACAACCTTGTGAGAAATTTTAAGCTGTGGTAAATCCATCCTCACCTGACAACACACACAGAATTTTAGGTAATGTTTTATTACCTTACTCTCCTTCCCATCTAAATATTTCCTTTACAAAAAAAAAAAAGAAAGAAAGACATAATTCATTTATAAATTCATTAATTAAATTAGAATCCTTCAGGGCTGAAGTCTCTTTGTTAAGAACAACTGACTGTGTTTACCACAGGGACTGTGTCCTGTAACACTGGAAACTTATAAAGTTCATGGGAGAACTGCATTTGCTGATGGATTGTAGGCCCTTGTGGGCAAGAAATACATTAGTTTCAAGTATTTTTATTTACAAAAAGGTTCTATAGAGCAAAGAATTAAATCATTGAACTTTTCCTTAGTATGGGTATCAGTACAAATGATAACTATGAAATAATTTGCATTTGGTTATGTCTGAGATTTTTTAATGAAGGCAAACTTTATTGTGGGGACATATAATAGTACTGCTCATAATTCATTAAGTCAGCACATATGGTCATATCCATATTAAAAAAAAGTAACTGACAGAGGGAGTGGCACGTCTGAAGGGAATGTGTTCATCAGTAACATGGAGTTTGAAGAGAGGCCAAGAGTGAGTATTACCATTATCAGAATACTTGCTGAATAGTTATGGAACTATGACATTAGAGCTTCTGATAAAGAAATAAAATTACTAAGAATATTCAATTTAGGCAAAAAAATAATGAAATAAAACAGCTGAGTTTCTGACATTCATGAGATACAAAACAAAGATGCGAAAATTAACTCTCCTGCCTACAAAGTAGAACTTCCACATACGTTAATTGAGATCCTATATTTATTTAGAGATTCCTAACCAATTCACATTTTATATTTTTAGTTTCTACAACTTATATTCTGTAGAATATAGCAGTATTATCAGACTCTATTACAAAGACTACATGATTACCCAAGCTGACAATGACAAAAATAATTATCATTAGATTGCTTCAGTATCCCTTCCTAAAATTCCTAACAAGATTTTAAACAGTACCAAGAGACTAATTCTTGCAGCCAAATTGAGGGCAGAGACAGAAATAATTGATGTTACATTGACAATGACAAATAAAAAAATTAAATTACAAGGGAAGATTTAAATTAATTTGAGGAGAAATTGAATGCCCTGGCAAGCAAGCCCATGTATTGTTGCTAGTCAAAACCAAACTGTCCTAGGAGAGGCTATTTAAAGGCTAACAAAATGATCTTTGTCTAATTTAAAGGCACCCTACTGAAATCAGAAAACATAGAAAGTTATGTAACATTTTACTTTTGTACAGAATTGTGGGAAAAATTCCCTGCATTACTTCTGCCTTTAGCCATTTCCTATACAGCATAAAGTGAATAACTGCTCATAGGTCTGGTCCATTTCTCTCATGTGAATTTCCAAAGCCTTAGTCTGAAGCTGGGAACCATTTTGCTTCTTCCCTATCCTGACACCATGAATTGGAAATTTAAACTTCCTGGCAACTGCAAGTGTTTCAGAAAAGTGCTTCTTATTTTGAGTGCTTCTTGTACATAAGTAATTATAGCCATGAGGGTAATAGGAGGGTGGATTCTAAACATGTTGTTGTTGTTGTTATTATTATTATTATTATTATTATTATTATTATTGTAATAATTTTGCTTTACTTACCATGCTGAAAAGTGTCTTTTTCTGATCTATAATTCCAGAAACATTGATGAATAACTGGATGGGCAGATATGTGTCTAACAGGGATTGTTATATTTACATTCTTCTTTTTCTATGTTTTGTTTCAGGTATTGTGTCGACAAGTCTACCCTCCAGTTTCCCCATTCCATTTGATCATTTTCTGGTTAATATCAGCACTAGACAAAAAGACCCCAACCAGCTTTGTTCTTATTTTTATCCTGGAGCCTTGGCATGACAACAGTTTTCAATAGGCTAGGAATAAGATGCTCTTCACAACGTTGCAAGCTATGCAGGAGAAATCCTCTCATTTCAGAGGACATATTGCAAGAGCTGATGGAGAGGGAAGCTGTGGGATTTTTCACATCCAGAACACACTGGCTTCCTAAACTTCCTATCACACCTAAGTGGAACAGGGGGAGACTGAACATGACCCCAGGCCCTTGGGTGATTTACCTCCTTCCGTTTCAACAGTCCTTCCTTGCTGCTGAAACAACCAACACACTGCCACTTGAATGACATAACCCTAACACCAGACCCCCACTTGAACTCCTCAAGCCAAAGAGCTACTGATGTAATCATGGAAACACATGGCCTTGTCTAGGCATTTTGGAAATCCACTGGATGTATATATAAAATATACACAGATCAGGAAATTATGAAACAGATTTATGAGTTAATTTCTATATAAAGACAAATCTGTTAATATTTTGCCATAAAACTGGATACGTAAAATTGTTCTGAAGATGTGAAATTTCTTAATATAGTATATATTTTCAGAATTGGCAGAGGATACAGAAGTCTGTAGAAACCGAAGAAAGGAAACAGCTTAATATTTTTTCACTGAAGGCCTTCTCTCTTAACTATTGTAGTCATAAGGAAATAATGTATAAATAGTGTTTATGAATAAGTTCCATTTTCTTCAATAGATAAAATATTTTCTAAAATATTTTTAAAGACAATAAATGTTCATGAGGAAAAATATTCTAATTTCTTAACTCTTAGTGTTTTTGTATTATGTTTGTCATAATACATTCAATGCATTAAATCCAGAAAAAAAAATTTTAAATGGATGACATGAAAAATCAATAACAATTCAAAATGGAAGGATATCTGAGTCAACAAAGAGTAAATAAACAGTAGATTTAACAGGACAATCATGAATTTCCCATCCTACATAATTTTTCAGGTAAGGACTTTACATGGGGATTGAAATTTGGATTTTACTGCCCACACATAATAATACATCAAGAATTTTCAGACTGCAATGTTATTTATAAACATTGTTTAGTGACAATGTGGTAAGATTCAGGTCCTCTACCTCTACCCAGCGATATATGTTATTGTATATGAGATAGATTAAGACCCATTAAATCCAAATTTAGGAAAAGGATAAATGATTGTTATCTGGATTCATCTCTCGCTTGACTCTTGCTCATTAATTGTAAAGCATTAGTGATTAGAGGCTTCCAGCATGATGAGCATGATACTGCATGCATACATAGTAGGAGGCCACACCTGTTCCAATGAGCTTCTGTTACCCAAAGGAGAAACTAATTAGATACAAACCATCTTCAATTTATTATTTATTCAACGTTGCTGATCAAATTAGAGGGTAGAACTGAATGAAATTCACAGGGAAAACATACACACATACACTGATATTTATGTTATTCCTGATCAAATCTGAAACTCCTTGGAAATTCAGTCTTCCCCACAAAGGTGGTGTTCAACAGCTTTGTCTTGATATGAATAGCAAAAGAAATTCCATGGGTACTTCTGTCCTGTCTCTGCTGGCTGAATCCTCTTTGGGGGAAGCTGCCCCTGCATGCCTTGCACATGTTCAGCTGACCCCACTTGGGCTGTGGCTACGTTTTTGTTGCTTTGTGCATTCAAAACCTTTTTTTTTTTAATTTGCTCTCCACTAAGATAGACCAGTCCTGGACACTTTTCATTAGTTCTTCCCTCTTCGCACTGAGCAGCTACAAGATTTGCTGGCAAAACTTTCAGTGGTGACAAGACATGCAAAGGTATATAGTTTGCTGCTGCAGTGGTTAAGGCAATTGCCCAAGGACATGAAGTAGTACAATGGCTGACTCAAGCGATGATCCCAGAAGGTCACCTGATTTTAAGTGTAGTGTCACAAGTGGTTGTGAAAACAGGAGATTGCAGCAGACTCTTAATAAGCACATTGGTAGAAAGTGGGAAATGTGAGGCAATACAGATCAGTAAATAATTGAAGAAGAGGGTCTATGGCTAGTTTGCATGAAAAGTGACAGGAACCTCCCCCCTCTTTCATTTCTCAACATTTTTTACTTTAGAAACAATAAAAAAATGCTCCTAAGATATCATCTGCAAAAAGTTTAATTACACATTTAAAAGAAAGTTCAAAATATGATTTAAAAGAAATGTAGAGATCTCTAACAGCTTCAAAAAAATATCTGAAACAGGAGGAAATTTCGTAAGTAATCCTTGTTGACCTCTTTTACAGTTCTGCTTTTTCTTTTATTTTACATTTTAGTATATCAAAATAATAGTTATATATTGATATAGCCACATTTCCTTTGTGTAATAGTGAGGCATGATTTACTTAATAGTAGAACCTATGAAATGGTTGTGTTTAGTGCAATTAAATTCAAATGTAAGTTATACCTTGAAAGCAAATAAATTGGGAAGACATTTAGAATTTGATTATGAAAACTTCCCATACTAATTACTGTATATGATAGATACACATGCATTAACTTCAAATTCTGAGATAAAGGCAATTCACAGAATGCTAGAATGAGCAAACATGGAATCCTAAGCTTTCAACCTGCTGAAAAATTGTCATCTCAGCAAATAAAAAGACACAACTCATTAAATTTTTTTTTTACTGGATGAAATTGCAGGTCTTGAAAGACAGCTGTAAATATTGATAGAACGTAATTAAATTATTATGTAAATCCTGGTTGCTTCAAAATAACTTCTACAGAGATGAAAAAATTAAAAAAAGCATGTTATAATAAGACTATAAGAATATATATTTTATTTTTCTGCAGAGTTTATTTCATAAAGGTATTTTGATACAGAGATAGGTTCACATAAAAATGTATATTAATATAAACTAACTGTACTTGCAGTTCTTAACTATCTCAAACTCTGAAGACATTTTAGAGTATGTTTCCTAAATGCTTTCAATGCTGATGAAACATAAATTTTTTCTCTATTATATCTGTATCAAAACCCAGAATTAAAAAAATAGGATCCATCTACAATGGAGAAGTGCAATTGTCCTGGTTTGAGTAAGAACAGAACTAACTCTCTTCAGTAATTTTACTTTTCAGCTCAGTTCTTCTAACTAACTGCACTTTCTGAAATTAGCAGCCTGTTCTCACAGCCAGTGTCTGCTTCTAGCAGTGATAACACCCCATGTTTAGAGTTACTACCAAGGATTGGTATGCAAACCAAGGCCACTGCTGGATCTTGTGTACCACATTAGGAGGTGAAGAAAAGTGGAAGGCTGCACCTGCAGCCAGCAGGGAAGAGTAGACAGGACAGGTGACCCTAAGCTGACCAACAAGGTATTCCATCCCATATACGTCATATTCGGTATAGAGCTGAGGGAGCTCAAGGGGCTTTGGACTCTTCCTCCCTCTTGGACTGCTTTGCCAGCTTTGTTTGGCTTGGCTCGCGTCCTCTTTCGGTTCCTTACTTGAAGCATCCAAGGAGGCCTCTGTCCGTTCTGCCTTTGATCCGGTCTGTGTGTTCCTGAAGCCGGTACCAGAATCCAGCTCCTCAACACAGCTCCCGTCTGCTGCGGGGCCCAGTCTGGGACTCTCCCAGTGTCTGCTCCACAGCATCAGTGGTGACGGTGATGGAATTACCATCAGGGGGATTGGGCTCGATACTGTTTTTTGTATATATTTGTATATATTCCATTTTTATAATTATTAATTTCATTTTCATTAAAACTGTTCTAGCTTCCTTTTCTAATCGCTAAGTCTCTCTCCTTTCATCCCTTTCTTTTGCCCTTTGGGGAGGGAGGGGGGTTAACAGAGAGCATCTGTTATAGGTCTAAGGGGCCGCCCTGACCCGAAACCATGACAGCAATAAATACATTCAAGAAAAGCATTCAGACTGGACAGCCTCGTACAGCACTGTTTCATGCAGCATGAAATAATGGGAACAGAAGTGTGTCAAAATTGCAAAACTTTCCAGAGCTTAAGTTCTTGAATTAGAAGCATGAGGCAGTAATTTTCTTGTGATACATAGGGTAAAATTCACATGTCTTGTGAGGGAAGGTGAGGTGACCTCTGAAAATCTCACAGCTTTTTCCAAACAAAATAGGTAAACTATCCCAAAAAACATAAACTTGTCCCCTTGTAATTGCATTTGGAAACTGAATTCATCCCTCTGTCCAAGAAGATTCAAGGTTATGGTTTTAAATTTCTTTGGCGTAATTATAATTTTTAAGCAGTGGACTACTCAAGGTGTAATAGAGGAGTCAGAGATGTTCTCTATTTTATTCATATTGCAACTGTATGCAAAAAGAATAGAAACTTAATATGGCAGAAAGAAATCCTGTAGGTAAGATCCTGGTTCTGTAATAATTATGTTGTATATTTCAAATGAGATAAGATGGTGACTTTGGGTGCTTGCCTCTGTTTTTTCCGTTTGTTATCTGGTCACCATTTAAAAAGCACATAAGCATTCCTGAAATAGACATGAGAACATAGGACTCACTACACTACAGTTGAATATGTGTCCTCTTTTTTTTCCTTCTTACACCCTGGATCTTCATTCTTTTCTACATAGTGATAAAGCATTCACAGGAAAAATAGATGAACCAAAATAGATGATCCATCCTGATCTCTTCCTCCATTTCCAAATAGATTATCATGAAATGTGATAGATCCAATGCTCTCATCATTTTGAACTGATGCAGACAATGCTCCACTATTGCTCTGTACAGGTTCTAGGTCCAGATGTGCAGTCAGCAGGAGCCAAATGCTATCCTTTGCTCATCCAGATCATTCTGGACAGATATGCAATGACCAATTGGAAGCATTTAGGGATTTTTAAAAATTCTTTTTTTTTTTCAGGCCAAGGCCTGGTAAGCTTGAAGTCTTAGCACTCTTTTATATTTGATGGTTGCAAGGAGCATGTTCTATTAGGCTGCATCAGCATAGGAAGTCCACCAATGTCCTACTTTAAGTACTTCAGAACATTTTCAGACCTTATCCTTGAATAGAGCCTGATAAGAATACACTACTACAACATGCATTTTTCAGGGGCTTCTATTCACTGATTCAATTGAGGTGAATACAGCGTTCCCCAAAGATGCCGAGAAATGTGCTTATGGAGCTTGAGTACACCTAGGAATTGTTCAGACGTGACACAGGGATGCTATTAAAACTCCAGGATAATAGACGTAGAATATTAGACAGGTCCAAAGACACTACAAACCTCTAGAAATGTCAACCAGAGGCAGAATATTCTTGTTCACATTACATGCTGCTATACAAAACGCTGGCATTTAATCATAAAGTACAAGATTTTAAAGATATGATAAATCTGTACCGGCAATTTGTACCAGCACTTCAGCCAGGAAGATAACTCATCAAAAACATCTGAGGAAAAGAAATTGACACAGATCTCAATTGCAATGTTAATCACAGTGTAATTATCATTGCTCAGATTGACATAAGAATAATCATTACATAAACATTAAATTGCAGTCCTCCGTCTCAAAAATCTAATAAGGAATATGTTTGATCAACATGCAGAACCATTATCCAGATTGACACGACTATTTTCCCTTCTATTTAGTTAGAGAAAGGAAAGGTTTTCTGCATCCTCATCAAAACAGCAACAACAAAAAGCTTTAGGTCTTTAATTAAATTGAACTTGTCAAAAAATATGAAAGAAGGAAAACCACAGCAACAAGCTGTTCTAAACAAAAAAGATAAAGAAGGAAGATTTAAAATAAGAATTTGTTTTCTTCAAGAAATATGTTCAATTCTCATTTAAAGACCACCCAAAATAAGCTCTTCCAATTAGATACCTTTAGCATTAAAAATGCAAAATTAATTTTAGTACATATTTCCTCTCAGTTTTCAATAACTGGATCTCAGTATCAATTTTTCTCTATTACATTGAACATCCATCAGATACAAAATATTTATTTGTAAATTCTGAGTCACTCAGTACCAGGCATCAAGGGTGGGAGTCAGTTCAAAATACTGGGGTGTCTAAATGTAGATGTATAAGCTCCTACTATGGTCAATAGATATCAGAGCAAGAGTTAATGAAATATAAAAGAGCAATTCAGTTGACTGGACATGAGAAGTGTGATTCAATATGTTTAAATTTTGATATCTGTGTGTAAACAATGCAGTCAATGGAGCCTAGAGAACAATTCAAATCTGTAAAGTAAACGTTAAGAGCTCTGTACTGTTGCCTAAACAAAATCAGTGCTATATAGGATAATTTACAAACTGAGACAAGATGAGACAGATATGGCATGGCACGTAGAGGAAAGCTATGTCTTCTACAGAGTCAGATTCAGGCCAGCCAAGATAGTTTCAAGCAGCTTAAATGACTGTTATCATGCTACTAACTCATTAATAGTGTTGTTGCACTCTGGTGCTCATGCAATTTGTTAAAAGGCAAGAAAACTTACTTTATTGGGATCTTAGCATATAGTGTAATGCTTGCAAGGAGAATCAGATCTCCTGATGTCCTACGTGAGTAGCCCATCACATGCATAATTCATGGCTTTTGATAAACCTAAATGGTATACAAAACATCTTCTAAATATCTACATACAAAAAACTACAACAATTTCTGTAGGAAGTGTCTTACCTAGGCACAATTCAGTCATGTCTGTAGCAGGAATGACCTAGTGAGTCCTTCGGACATTCCACCCAGAATGTTAATCAACACATTTAGGCATATAAATTGAACTTAGACACTGCAGGAGTTGCCAAACTGTCCAAAGTTTCCATCTGGAGGGCTTCTGTAACTATTAGTCAAATATGTCATTGTGAAGGTTCAATCAGTCAGTCACCTGGTTTCAGGTTGGTCCATTGTCTCAGGCCTGTCCATTAATTCATTTATGCAGATGACGGGCTGGCAAGTTCCTGGACAACCCAGGGAATTAATGATTTAGATGTAGTGGTGTGCACACAGGCAGAGCCCTGAATCCCAGCTGCTCCGCAATTGTAAATAAAGAACAAAATTGATTTTCAGTTGCTACTTAAGTCTCATAGGTCTTGGCACAATATTTAACAACAAAAACTGTATACAAAAATATTTTAAAAGGATGCACTTTATAAAAATGGTTTGTAAAAAAGATGGTCCCTTTGCTATCAACAATAATAACTGATAAGGCAAAGCACACGAAGTATGTAAAATCTAAGTGCTTAATGAAAAGGGGGGGAAATGATTAATGATACGTACGATAAAGTAATGGAATGATGCCTAATCCCATTGGGTCATGCCATAGAAAAATGACACAAAGATAACTACAAATATAATACAGTTTCTGTACTTGTTTCTAACAAAACTTTATTTAGTGGTGTGATTAGATAACCTGAGAGTTGCAGCTGAGCTCTGAAAATATTTATCCAGTCTGAATTTGCAATTTACATTTTATAATTTATTCTACTTCTCTAATGATGTCTTACAGTTGTCTTCTCTATTAACAGATTTAGAAACCCCTGATGTAATTTTATTGAATTATTCAACTTAAAATATGTTTTCATAGTGCTAACAATAGCAAAAATACTTCCTAAAATAATGAGTCATATAGTCAATAGTAGTTTATGAAACATAAATGCTCAAAGAAAAACAAGGTTTATCAATCTTTTTCAAATTATCAGTTGTTCAATTAAGTGCTACTTTTGCTAGTGTTTTTCTCAACACTAATTATATGAAGTTTCTAGTTATAGACTGCATATGTATATTACATGAGAACTGAAGCTCAGATTTATTATTCTGAAAGTGTAGTAAGAACTTTGCTCTTGCCCCCACTGAATTCAGTAGGAATTTTGCCATCAGCTTCAATGAAAGCAGGTTGAGGTTTTAGATAGTTGACACGGAGCATATTTTAAAGCCACCTGTGCAAATACAACCACTGAGCCACCTTCTGTTGCTACTGTTGTACAGAATTTTCAGTCTCCAATGGTATATCACTTTCACCTAAGAGCATTGATTAAACTCATCAGATGCAACATTCTTACCTAGAATTACACTTTTTACAGTTAATCTCTGTTAGAATTAAGACATCTGAGTAAATTATCTTATTTGGAGTTTTTCACATTTTTATCTCAATGTTTTCCATGAAAGCAATCACATTTAGTATGAAAAGTTTGGATAAGAAAAATATTATGATGTTATAAAAATAAGGCTGCTAAAACCTTTTTTTGGAAATGATGAAATATTTATTTCTGTTTGTTCTTGTTTATTTTATATTCATACTAAGAAGACTACAAATACTGAGGTCATGTTCCCCTCTTTATGAAGGGATGGCAGCTGCACACATAGGTGTAACTTCCAGTTAACTGCACAAATAAGAAAAAATTGATACATTTCAATCACTTAAATGCAGATAGACTCTTGTTTATTACTACTACACAATAGAGGCATGTGTGTCTTACTTGTCATTGCACTGAAATGAACATTTAACCAGTATGTCTTTAAAAATTTAGCTGGAATGCTTTTTCCAGCATTCAATCATCTGTTTTCATTTGGGCTGTTTTGACTGCCCTCTTTTGCAACAGTAGTATTTATTGTCTTATAAAAATGCTACCTTATTGTACTGTAAGTGATGAGAAGAATCGTAGAAGTATTTGCAAATTGCACAGCTCCAGTTTTTAATACCAAAGAGGTTTTGTCTAGTTTTGATGCAAGGGCTTAGAGCCCAAGAATGGGGGTGGGGTTGGGGGATGGTGTTAGTCGCTATTATTGATATTAATTCAGGCCTGTAGCCATAATATTAGTATTATAACAGTGGAAAACATTGAAGAGTTTTAATACAGCATGACGCACAAGGTTAGACTTTGGTTAACCTTGAAATAAATCTGAATGACAAAATATGGTGGATTTTAAGTAGGCCTTTTTTGACTGCTTAGAATGTATCACACTCTAACAAAGAGACTATTATAGAATATGTATTCCAAACACATAGCTCAGTTCTACCCTACTCATGGCTACTTACTGTCTCTGAAGAAAATATACATGAGATACGCTAAAAAATAATAGTGAGAGGGCTTAGTGGAGATTTAGTTTTTTTGAAAATCTATTTAGCAGCTGCAAACAATGTAGTAGCCTATGAGTCAGTTCTTTGAAGTCACAGTACTGAAACTGTTGCTTTATAAATAGGTGATAGCTATGTGTTGACAGATTATTATTTCGTCGGATTCGTTATTGTGTCTCATGGTTTGTTACAGCTAAAATATTTTGTAACTGTTGGACCAAACTATATCATCCATACACAGACAGTACTTAGTGCAATGCTAAGGGGAATTTAGGAAAGGTAGTCAAAATAGACAGCACAAACATTGACTGAAGATGTTTGTAAATAATAATTAATGTTTTGCCAATTTTCTTTGCATTGTGAAGCACTGAATACATAAGGATGTTCCCATACAACAACTATTGCTATGATTTATTTGTCATTTATTAGAAAGAAGTTACAGAAAATGTGGATCATACTTCTGCAATTTGATACAGAATCAGGACCACTAGTTTCAAAGAAATCTGACAGCTAAACCTGGCCCTGTGTACTAAATCTTTTATTGGTAGTTTTTTCATCCAGCACTGTGCCTTCTGAAAATAACAAAACAAAACAGAAAATCAGGAAAAAACATCAGGTATGACACCAGCTGTACTTTCTTCCATGTACAAATTATGTACTTATATACAGATGTGAGTGAAGTTGTAAACTTTTAAAACCCTTAATATACAGGTAGACACAAAACAGAACATGGGTGCTCTTTATCCAGTATTTAGGCCCTGAACTTCTGCTGGTATCCAAAGCTCTGTGTCAGGCTCCTTTGCACTGTTTGGGGTGAATTAGGCACCCACAAATGCAGTTAGAAAAGTTATATGAGTCTGCTAACTGAAAGGCTGCTTAGTCAATATAATGTTGTTAGCAGCAGACTGCTGGCTTCATAACAATTTAACTCAGGCCTTGGCACCTACAGCTAATTGCCATGTGCTATTGTGGGTCTGTTTCACTTGTGAGATCAAAACTAGAGAGTGTAAGGGAAGGCTCAGGAGGCTTCTTTCCTGTAGCTTTACACTTTTTCTTCAGTGATTTATTTTAATACAGCATAATGCTGATTCTGTAACGGTATTGTTTAACAATATATGATACAGGTCTAAAAAAACTGAGGAATCACTGTGTAACAAGCCTGTGAGTGAAAAAGGAAAGAAAGAAAAGCCAAACGGGCCTTTTAAGAACACATGAAAATAACTCTAAGCACATCTGTGACTGAGGAGATGGAAGAAATCTGCACCATCAAGATCATATACCTTGTGGTGAAGAATAAGGGATGCTGGTAGCTCATCCCTGAACCCGCTTCTCATTCATTCTTATTTTTCTTGCGAAAGACTCACCTCATTGATCTTGACACTCAGAGGAAGAGAAGAACTGTGAGCACAGAGAGGCAAACAATTTTTTGTACAAGAATTTTATTTATCATACATGAACATTTTAAGAAACTTTGGATGAGAACTGTTAGTATCACTCTAACTGAACTATTAATAATATAATAATATTTGTTGTATTTTCATTAGGCTGCCAAAACTTAAGATGATAAGAAGTTCTTAGCTCTACATGTAAGTTATATTCCCTTTTTGCCTGCAACATCATTTTGGGTGTAAAAGCCATACAAAGACCTTAACACAGAAACACAGAGAATGGGGAGGTGCCTTAAATTTCACTTCTGCTGGTTGCAAAGGTGATTTATTCGATAAAATCAGCAGCTTTGTTACCTTATGATTCCATAAGTCTCTCTAAAAAACAGATGTCACCATGTTTATAAAATGAACTAATTTATTAGTTTAACCTTATTTCCTACAGATTAGATTGTTTATATGTATTTTCTTCTCAATGATTACATCTGAAAGAGAACAAAGGCTCCACACTGGTCAATGGCTATGTTTGCTACAATAGGCCCTAGCAAAATTTTTACTCCAGGGAATGGTTTTCCATGCAAATTCCAGGCACAGTTCAAATTATATTGCAGACCAAACACTGTGTTAACAAGGAAATATGGACAAGCACAACCCATTCTGTTAAGAAAGAGAGTGAAAAATACATGAATATGAGCCTTGCCCTGCCCTTTTGAAACCTTCAATCAGAGGCTGTATTTTCAGAGTCAATCAGACACAAAAAATAAATCCATGGAAAATCAGGCTTTCTTAGTTCTGGTGTTAATTGTTTCACAGAAACATAGTAGGATCATCTTTCAAGCACTGCTGGTGATGATGCCATATCTACTCTCTCCTTTTTATAAAATACCTCGATGGCTAACTCATTTCCCCAGAACAGGAGAGACCTAGGGTCAATGCCAGTTTCTGTCTCAGGGAATACAAACTCTCATCTCTCACCTCCTTGGCAAATGCAATAATCAACAAGATAGTTTATTTGGAACAGCCGGGAGTGCTCATCTCTGATCTTGCTGATGCTATACAGAAAAAAAAAATCAAGATTATCTGGAACAGAGAAAAAGACAAAGAAAGTAAGAAAATGAGAACATGACTTTCTGGTTTATTAAACATTCCTCTTGAAAGTGAGGAAGCTGCCAATACCAGACAATATGTAAAAAAGAGTTACTCCATTTTATTTATGACCATTGTTTGTAAAACAAAAAAGAAGAGCAAAGGCTGGAGCTTCCTCTGTACTTGGCTTTGATGAGGCCGCACCTCAAATACTGTGTCCAGTTTTGGGCTCCTCTCTACAAGAAGGACATTGAGGTACTGGAAAGGGTACAGAGGTGGGCTAGAAAGCTAGTAAAGGGTTTGGAGCATGTCTCTTATGAGGAAAGGCTGAAGGATCTGGGGCTGTCTAGCCTTGAGAAAAGAAGGCTGAGGGGAGACCTTACTGTCCTCTCCAACTACCTGAAGGGAAGTTGTAGTGCAGCGGAAGTTGGCCTGTTCTCCCTGGTGACAAGCGATAGAACAAGAGGAAATGGCCTGAAGTTGAACTAGGGGAGGTTCAGGCTGGATATTAGGAAGCATTTCTTTACCAAAAGGGTTGTCAGGCATTGGAATGGCCTGCCCGGGGAGGTGATGGAATCACCATCCCTGGAGGTGTTTAAGAGGCAGTTAGATGTTGTGCTTAGGGACATGGTTTAGTGGTTTTTGATAGGGCTAGGAGTAAGGCTGGACTTGATGATCTTGAAGGTCTCTTTCAGCCGGAACTGTTCTATGATTCTGTGATTCTATGAATATCTCATCACCGGTAGGTTCTCTGGTCTGATGAAACTTAAGTTCAGTTTTGCACAGCTTCAGCAGTTGGGGTTGCAGATTGATAAACCCACACAAAGAAACCCAGCGTGTGGCACTTCGGGTACAATCCACAGAAAAAACATCTTGGTTTCATTCTGTCAGGGTGCAATAAGGTCAGGCTGCTCATGAAGGCTTTAGTGTAATCCCAGAACTGGCCATGCCCTCAGAGATGGGTATAGTCACACAGGATCTAGACACAGTGGACAGGGCTGAGATCCAGTCAGGAGCAAAGAAGATGCTCCTGATCAGGCTGGAGACTAGGCTGCGATTTAGGTCCAGGGTTTGTTCAGGAGAGAGGGCTGGAGGCAGGGCAAAGCATGCTATGATGTGTGTCCCAGCTTCTGTTCAGGAGACGAGCTACTTACAGAGTTCTGTTCAGGAAAATGGAGCTGGAGTCAGGCATACCTACAGCATCACTGAGGCAAGGACTGATGGCCCCAGGCTGAGCTGGTAGAGGCCCCTGGCCTCACGGGTAGTGGGGGATTCCAGGAGCAGCATGGCAGGGACAGTCTCCCTTTTGGGTCCTAAAATCTTGGACAGATTCCCATTAAGCAGAGGCCTTTGTAGCTGGGATCTACTGTGTCCTGCATGAACAATCTAATTTTTTTGAGCTAAGACAGAAAAAGTAAAACAACACTGCTGATCAGAGAGGTATTAGGATAGCATTCTTGGATGTAGCCATCAGAAGTCCACCTCACATCAGTGAAGGCTTCTGTGTTTTATTGCAAGTAAGAATAATTCCCTAAGGCAATTCTGAACATTTCTTCCCTGTCCTGCAACATCCACGGCTGGAAAACCTAAGCCATTTTTAAATCCTCTAGAATTATGCAGGGAGGAAACGTTAGAACTTGGACTCATTTACCACTTTCCCTACATACTTATTTCTTCAGGAAATCACTGTTGGTGGATAACAGACTAGATTTCTATTGAGGAAATCCTGTAAGAGAAAATCCTTTGTAAACAGGCATGTATGAAATTTTACCAAGAAAAGGTTTACCAAGGAAAATGTTAACACAAAAGATTTCCTCAGCTTTAAGTAAAAGATAGTTGGAATTCCTTTACATTGTAGTATATGACATTATTTATCCCACTTTATCACCTGTGGAGAGGACATAAGGGACACTCCTGTTGGAAAAAATAAAGTGCTGTCATGTCACAAAATTTTATTTCTAATATAAAGATACTACGACACAGAAGACACTGTAGTTTGTTTACTACTATAGGGCATTTGCATTTTTAACATGCAAAGGACTGCTGACAGAATAAATTTCTTGTTAATTAAATATTTTGGGATGGGATTTAATCAAACAACAAGGTGTCATCATGAGAGACAGTGATTACAATCTACCCAAAGGATCCTGTTGACACTGCTGACATTTTGGAAGAGAGATTTCTGCCCTCTATCCTATCAAATTAAGCAGCCTTCTATCACAGAGGACAGACAGCTACTGAAATGTACATTTCTAGTGTCAATGCACAGGAAAATGGAGCTGTATGACCCTTCAGCATTTTCAGCTAGTGATACCCCTCAGTAAATCAAAGCACTTAAGGTGTCTTTATTTTATTTGTGTTGCTCAAGAATTTCTAAAGTGACATTCTGCAGTCAGAAAGGCTGGAAGATGTATTCTCTTGCAAACCTGGTGAAAGAGGATTTTAATACTGCCTCTACTTAATGAGTAATTTTCTTCTTTTCTTGTTTCTTCTGTGCCCCTTATTGCACTCTAACTTTTTTCAGTTAGACTTTGTGTATGCATTGTGAGGACACAGCATCAGTACTATGGAGCATTCAACATGTAGAGAAATATTAGACAAGGAACAAGGGTAAGATAAGCTTTTTTAACATTTCAATTAAAAATAAATTAGAAACTACTATCTATTATTAATAGAGTTTGTAAGAAATGTTTTACAGTGATTCTCTCTCTTTCATCCTCTCAATTAATAACCATTCTGTGGCTTCCACAGCATGTCTAGCATTTACAAGGCTGAAAACAGACTATTTTGGGGGCTCACATGAGCACTTTCAGGCTCATATATAAACAAGATCAGTTCACGAAGACAGGTCACCTGAACAAATTCTAAATGTATTTAGGAGAACCTCAGGAAGCTGTGGGTTATTTTTGTTTTGGTTTGGGTTTGGGGTTTTTTTGTTTGTTGGTTTGGTTGGGGTTGGGTTTTTGTTTGGGTTTTGTTTGGTTTTTGTTTTGTTGTTTTCTTTTATTGTGTTTTTGTTTGGTTTGTTTGTTTGTGTTTGTTTGTTTGCTTGTTTTTTAATGGACAAGCAGTGCTCAGTCAGACTATTTAAATTCAGATGTGAATTAGATTCCCTGAAACCTGAGACAAGAATGTTCTCATGCTATTTTTCACCTGGTACTATGTACCTGAAGAGAGTGAGATGAGTAGAAATGAAAATTGAATAGAAATATACCAATGGGACATCTCTTCATCATTTCACTACGAAAGTATATACTCAGTAGCTGGATATTCTTTGCACTTCTTTGCCAAGTATGGGTAATTCTTTATCTTGTGGTTTTTAGTGTACTCGGAAAAAAATTGTGTTTACTGAAAAGTTTACTTTCATACTTCTAAACACAGAACTTCATACTCTGTTCAGAAGTATGAAAGTAGATTCATGAGTGTAGTGTGCTGGACAGTTGGGTCTTTCATGACTTGGCTTTAAGTACTATAGAATCACATGTGGGATTTTAGTGACTCTGCTGTTCAAGAGGACCTGAAATATTCTGTAGTTGATTAATTAAGAGTTTTGTTAATATAGAGTGAAGACCAGACTGGATATTCAATTTATATCCTTTACATACAGAACAGTGTTTCACTGAACATAAATGTAGAGGTTGCTTTCTTGCCAATTTTCTTTTCATTCTGCTGCTGCTGGCTAAAGTTAGGAAATTTTGAAGTCATTTTGGCTTCTGTAGTTGGAAATGAATCAGTATAACCGGGTTTAATGGGAGACTTAGAAGTAGGCATTGCTGGTGAAGAATAACTTCACTTAAAAGTTATAGCCCTGTTGAAATAGCTATGCAGTTTGTTCTTTCCATCTTCTCTTTAGCGATGCATTGCCAGTTCTGCCTCTTGGACCCATGTTCTGAAGACAGGACATAGAAAAGTACTACCCTTCTATTACTAGAAAATCTTTACCAACACTTAGCTTTATAAGAATGAGGATGTTTCTACAGTACGTTGCAAATCAAAAACACTACATCCATTATCTAGAATGACTTTATGGGCTTCCAGGTGTTTTGATGAGTTATAAAGCTTCATACATTTATAATGAATTTATACATTTCGTTACTTACACAGAAGTGATTCAAATTGCTTAGGTTTTATTACATATGACAGTAAGCCCCAGGACTTATTGCTTCTAACTGTAGCCTCAGTGGTAAATTTACAAGTCATTATACAATGCTGTTCAAGAAGTTCAGACAGTCTGTAAAAAAATAGAATCGAGGTTTGGTTGGATCTTATTGTAAAGATTAATGACATTACGCAGAAATACTGTTCTCCCTTGCCTGAAATTTCACAAATTAATTAATAATCAATGAGAAGAAGGGAAAAGGTTTCAAGGAGACTCTAGAAATTAATTTCTAATCAGAGAAGATGAATTAATGTTTCAATAGAAGAAGAGATATAAAACGATGAATGCTGTGAGATGCCAATAAACTCACCTCTTCAAAATGGGTGACTGCTTCTAGCAGGTTCCATTTTCATATCTCCACATTTTCTATGAAGAGTCCTTTCATGAACTCTTCTGCTTTCTGCCTCAGAGCGAACCATAATCATTTATGGCATGCATTTCAGTCATATCATAAAATCATAGAATACCAAGTTGGAAAGGACCTCAAGGATCATCTAGTCCAACCTTTCAAGTGAATAGATAAATAAATAATAATAATTTTAAAAATATAGTTTTAATTTGAGCAGGTGGATCACAATGCACTTATTTCCATTGCATTCAGCAGACACTGACTGTAAATCTCTAATGTGTAACTGGCCTGTGATCCAAGACATTGCCTGGCTCCCTGTCATATGCTTTAAGGAGACTATGTATGTTCATGTTGGTAGCGGACTTGGATGTTTAAAAGGGAATGAAATGAGAATTTGATGACCAATGTATAAAGATACAAAATAGGAAACTCCTGCTCCATTGTTATTTTACCTAAGGCAATGTCTAATCACCTTGAGCACTACAGCTTGCAACATTTAGCTTTGCTAAAAGTTGTTGACGCAGACTAGCAACTCAGACTTGAGAATAATAAAGCGCTCAGCATATAGCTGATTCCAAAGCAAGAAATCACAAAAAAATAGGTATTATTTTTACAACATACCTTCCATGGGTTTGTCTGATAAATTTTCTCATAGCACCCATGTTACAAATATCACAGAGATTCCTTCTCTTTTGCATATGTGAATGTACCTTTTGTATAGTCACTTAGTAGCTAGATCACTCACTAATAGGAAAGGCATATCAGGAACACTGACTCAGGTTCCCTCTTGGCCTAAAGAGATTCCTTCACATGTCTGCCATAGAATGTCCTCAGAAGACAATAACCCCTCTGCTGCAATACTTTTTCTCCCTCCTGATGAAACTACTCCTTTGTGTGATAAATAATTGTAAGTTGTTGGAATAAATAAGGGAAGAGAAGACAAAACTAAGATGACAAAAGAAGGAATAAAGAGAGCAGACTGGAATACAGCTCTTCAGTATGTCGATTAGGGAACTGAATTATTGCTGTTGTGATTGCCTCAATTTGTAAGATAGACAAGGATGCAAACTTTTTTTATCTTCCTTTCTCAGCCCTTCACCAAATACCTGGTTTTGTTTTCTCAGGAAAAGTTATTTAGGTAGATCAATCTGAGGCCTGACTCAACATGTCACATAGTAATTATTATTTCTATCATTATTAAATACAGTGTTTATATTATTGTCAAGATCTTTAATTAAGTTGTGAAATACTTTTCATTTTCTAATTTAATTTTAAGAAACCTCAAAACAAAATGAGAATATTTGTGACCTCACTCTCCGTTTAAAAAAAAAAAGAAAGCATAGGTATATATGTTTTATATTGTAACTATATAAATAATTATTTATTGAAGAGACAAATGAATGCAAATGAAGACATTTATGTCAAGGCGTGAAGAAAAACCTTGCATATCTGGTATTGGAGGAATTGTTCAAGAACAGTTCATCCTTGTGAAAATAATTACCTTCATAAAGTTAATTAGCTGCATAAGTGCTGGCTGCATGAGGTAGCACTGCCCAAGGGCAACTCAGCATTCACGAATCAGTGTAATTCATACACGTCCACCTTAGTCCTTTCTTCCTTTTTGATGTTTTATGGCCCTGAATAGCTTCTTTTTTTTTTTTTTTTAATACTGAATCATTTGTCATGCAATCATAGTGAGGAATGTTATTTTTATTGAGCATACCTAGCACTGATCTTTTCTGAGGCCTTTCTAAAAATGTTTCAGAGAGGTCTGTTGTAAATGTTTATCAAGTATTCCAGGTCTTTCATAGCTGGACAGAAGTCCTTGTTATTTAAAAGGACAACCATATATGTGCTCAGAATTTGGAAAAATCTCTGAAGAAATAATAATCTATCAGTCTTTTCTATATAGAACCAATTCAGACACAGTATGCAAATAAAAAATATGCTACCCTAATCCATTAATTGACAAGAACTTACTTTAGGTCATACACAACGCAGTAATAGTTTCTTCTGACATTAAGAGGTGAAATTTTAATTCTAAAGAAATAAAAAGAACCCAACCAATGAACCAAACAAAACCCCCCAACGAGTGAAACAAAAAATACTGTTTAAAAGGTCTTCAAACCAGTGAGTCCTTTTGTAGTAAAGTCTAAGCTTCCAATGGCTGAAGAGTCTGAATAGTTCGTGAATAGCATTGGTCACTTGTCACAGCCATTTGCAAATGGAGGTAGAATAGAGTTGAGCTACAGAAAGTGCCCTGGGGCAAGAAGGCCAAGATTTGCTTGAGACGACATTGGCTGCTGTGTGGGATGGCAGCATTATGAACCTGGTCTCCTAGGGCTCTGTCACTGGAGAATTAGCTGGCACCGCTATAAAATGTATCAACATACCTAAGATCTGAAAGCTGAAGTATTTTACTTCAAAGGGGAAATGCAAAAAGAGAAGGAGCTTCAAAATGAGACTGTGTCTATCCAAACAGGGACCCAAATACTGGTCTCCTCTGTTCAAGGTACAGAAGTAACCTCAAGGTACTACTGGACAAAAGACACTGCAGTTTCTATTCTTTATGGAATCTGATTCTTGACCTGAAAATGCCTATTATATCAGACTCAGGGGTTGCTGATAGGACTTAAAATTCTATGAGCTTGCCTTCCACACAATATTGACATGTATCTTCCCAAATTGACTAAAGTTCTGTGGCTTACACTTGGGTGAGCTGCCCCACTCTCTTACATTGTTTTCCTCTAGTTTAGTACATGGTAGTCAAATATGTTGTATAGATACAACTTAAGTGGTTTGCACAGAGAAGGTTTAAGTAGGAAAAAAATCTCAGGTATCATAACTCTGAGAAATCAGCTATTTGCTTCAGTATCTGAAGAAAAAAAAAAAAAAAAGACTTAAATGCTTGACTTTGGCACATTTGAAGATGTTATCCTCCTGTTTAAGAAGTTTGACTTAAAAAGATAACTTCTGTTCCCCAGTCCTGATTACAAAGATGAACGAAGTATATATTGGTTAACTGTCTGTCACTATACTGTATTCTCTTGTGTTGTACTTACAAAGAAGCAAGAATTGTGTTGGTGCAGAGGAGATCAATAAGAAGTCTGTTATCAATCTGCTAGCAAACTTTGAAGTTAGAAAAAAGGAGAACTATATTGCTTTCAAACATCCTTGACAGCTTAACAAAGATGTAGCAAAGACAGAGAAAGAGATGGGGAGGAGCTGTAATCACTGCCCTTGGTAGCAAAGAAAAGAAGAATGACTCAAGTGCTGAAGAGTTACATGAACCACACAGTTTCATCCTTCAGAGGTTGAAAAGTTCAGGGCTATTAGCTATTTTCTTCTACTGACAATGAACAGAAGAACAAAGCAAGAAAGAGAGTATCTGTCCAAACAGACTTTCCACCTTTATTGGACTAACAGCTTTAATTTCATCTGAGAAAGAATGAAAAAATGGAGCAAGGATTGCATGAAACATACAACCTTTAGCCTTGAAAAAGAGATTTGTTAAGCCTTTAAAACAAAACCTCTTCATCTTTGTAACATGTAAGCCACACAGATAGTAAAACACATCAGTGTGACATAAAGTAAAAGCATGCACGCATTTGCTTTCCTCAGGTAAATTTTTTTTTTATGCAGCACTAAACTGTTCCCTCTGAGAAGTCAATTTTGCAAGAGGCAGAGCTGAAGCCACTGTTAGGATTTAATCCATTTTAAACCTTTAAAGAAAGAAGCAATCTAGTAACTACCTGATTAAAATAAGGAGGTAACTAAGCAGGACATAGAGAGCTCCAAACTATTTTATTGTCTCTTACACAGTGCCTCCATGGGGTATTTGAAGTTCTGGGATTGCACATGTGCTTTATCCTCTCTTTGCTGCAAACTCTTCTCTTGACCGCAATATGATACTGATTAGCAGCATTGTAGGTCTTTTTTTCCTCAGGGAAAGACTTTTGGCCCCAGAATCTTAACAGTTCCTGCATGCTTTTTAATCACAGATACAGCCTGTGGCTCTTGTGCTCTCTTCCCCTGGCTCCATATGAACAAGTCTGAAGAAGCAGTAAACTCAGCATCTGTGGCAGATTCCATACTTGGAAAGAACATGCAGTATGAGGTTTGCATTTCATTATGATTATGAATCGTTAATCTAACCCCATAAGTATATAAAATATTAGACCTTGAAAAATGGAGTCATAATATCTAGTCTTAATGTTTTCTGACAGAGAGGTAAGTATGCGAGTGTGTATTTTTCAGGTTTATTGCACCATTTGGGGGAGCTGTTTCTCTGTGGTTCTTGCCTGCTAGCAATGAAGATCCATTTTGGCCATTGGTGGCAGTGATAAAGAATCAGAAGTACAGACGAGGTGAAAAGAGGTACTGTGACTAAACAGGTGAAATTGAAAACAATAAGGCCTAACTTTGGGGATATATATCAGATTACTTCGGAGTGAGGGAGCAAAGGGAGGTCCTCAAGAGACATGTATGTGTCTGTCTAGGGTGGGGACACTGGAATTGAGGGAGGAAAAGACAGATATGGTGTGACAGATGTGCAAAGCACCCACTTTATATATGCTTTTTTTTGTTTGGTTGGGGGTTTTTTTGGGTTTTTTTTTGTTTGTTTTTGTTGTTTTTGTTTTTGTTTTTTTCATGTGTTTGCTGGAATATCAGGAGAAGGCTAAACACTGTAGTTTAAGAAGAAAACAACTGCCTTATCTTTTTGTTAACCAAATGATTGATGCATTAAAAAGAAAAACAAAACAACCACATATCTAAAAAAAAAAACCCTACAAACAAAAGAAACTCACCTTTTACAAAAAGAACCCAAACCCAAACAGGAGGATTTACATAAACGAGACTATGGAGCTCTGGGTGGTAGCCTGTAAGGATAAATACAATTTAACCAGGCAACCAATAATAAGATCTACGTCTCCATTGACATAATCTTAACATGCACGAACTGGGCCTTTATATTAAAAGAGGGAGCAGAAATGAATTTGCCTGTAAAAGTTGATTAATACTTCTTTCCTCTCTCCTACCACTTTCTTTCCCCCAGCTTCTGCAAAACCAATGCATGAGTACTGCTTTTTTAATGTATTATTTCCCATCTCTTGCTAAGGCCTTCAAAGTTGTTGCTGCAGATACTAAGTAAGAATGCAGGCCACTAATTTGCTACTTAAGTGGACAAAAGGCACAGATAGCATATCTTCCTCCACTTCATTGCATGTATGTGAAAGCAAACGATATTTTACTTACTACCAGAGGTCATATGAAAAGATATGACCTGTATTTTTCACTGGTAAATGGAATAAAAAAACCCAAAGTCTCTTAGTGTTTCCCTCACACTAATTTAGAATCACAGTTCCTTGATTATTTTATGCCACAGTGAATACCATGACAAATGGAAGATTACACAGTACCCTGAGTTGCATAAGCTTAAAAAAACCCAACCCAACAACAAACCACACTACCAGACTGTTATTAAATTATGTACTGAAATGAAGTGCATGACTGGTATTATAACCTACTTGCACAGCTACCTGTTCTTACAAATTCCCACTATAGATTGTAACTAGTTTTCCTGTGACCCAGTAGCACTGCCTACATGAAAATAAAGCCTCCTTTGGAGAATCTTTTACTTCATTTACATCTACATTTTGCATAGTAAACTTTGCATTCAGGATGGCAAATGTCCAGTTGCCTTTAATGTATACTTATTTTTAAATCAAATATGTTGTATTTCATTTTATAATTTACTGCCACCATCTGCCCCTAGTTTACCTCTTAAGAATTAAGTTATTTTCTCACACTGAGATGTCAAAAATTGCAGAAATTCAAATTAATTAGGGTGGAAAGAGGTGGCAAACTTTGATTTTATTTACTTTTCTTTTTAGGCATAATTTTAGCTTCTATAATCCCCTAAACCATTATTTCCTTGGAGTGACTATTGCAGGAAGTTAATCCATAAACTTCACCACTTGCTTAGGATATGTTTTAAAACATACAGCTAGATGATGGTTCTTGCTGTTGTTTATTTCTGTTTCTCTGCCAACATAATGCAATGGTGAAGTAAGGTGACTTGACCAATTGATTGCTCCATTCCCAGTATGTTTAGGTGAAACAGTCACGGTAGTGTTTCAGGGCACTTTTCAAGTAATTAAATAGTCAAAATGTATTCTGTCACTGATGTCTGGGTGAATATTTTTGTCACTAGTATTCACAGAGATACTGAAGTGCATTCAGTGTTTCAGACTAAATGGAACCTTGAAGAAAGAAAATGGCAGTCTGAGTTTAAAAGAAAAAACCTAAATATGGAGACCACAGAGAGTAATCCTCAGTGGCCTAAAAGAAGTGGAAGTCTTCAGAATGAAGAAAAAACAGAAAAATCTCATCTGTACAGTTCTTACTCAGACAAAACTTGCCTTAATATCAGTAAAAATTTTAAATGATCAAGCTATATAGGACTGGACCGTAAATTTATGATTCCTCTCATGTGACAGTTTAATTATTCATGATGAATCATCTCCTGCTAATCCTTTCTTTTTACTGTTGTCTAAACAGGCAATACTGAGTGGCTATTAATTCAGCTAGTTATCACTTTCAGTAAAGTAACCCCTTCACAAATCTGACGGAGATGTCACCACTTTTCCAATCTCTCAAGTCAAGTTAAAGACTCACTTGTTTTTCCTTTGCTTTGCATTTTTTATCTCCTCATAACAGACTACACCATATAATTAGTAAAGACTTAAAAAAAAATCCTGCATCTCTGTGGCAGGATGACAGAATCATCTTAGTTCTTTCTGATGTTGAGGGAATGTCACTGTTCAAATGACAAAATATTTTAAATGAAAGGAAAAAATTTCCATCAGACAAATACAATGCAGGTTTTCATAAAGTCCAGGTAGTTCATTTTTTTAGCAACTTCTTGCAGTGATCTGGACTTGGTAATGACTTGGTAAATTTGGGCGAGAAGCTCAACTGCAGAATTAGTTTTTGAGGAAAGGAGACTAATTGGAAGTAAAAACTAAAGTACCTCATCTTCAGCAAAGCTTTTTCACCGTAATGAGATATTTTAGCAATTGTTAACGCTCCTCATCTTTCTCACTATGTATCACCAGAATAAGGAAATAAGTAGATTAGAAGATCTGGTAAAGCACACTAGATATTTTGCTATGAATACTTTGATTGTGTTCATGATAGGTGCTATTAGTGAGTGAACACAAGGATACAAATACCAGCACTGAAAATTTTGCCCAGTTTCCATCTCTGACTGTGGCTGAAGGCCACAAGGTCCATTTTCTGGAGGAAGCACTAGAAGGGGTCTGGGATGACAATGCCCTTATTCCTGCTGCTAAAATAAGCCTCTGGAGCCAGAACTGCAAAAGTCTGTGGGATGAAAGGAACACCACTGCAATGGAACAGCATTTCCTTGGAGGTAAACATCAGCTAGGACAGCAGAAGCTTGTCACCTTCTACTGTACCCTTGTTAATGTTCTTTTAATTAACGACTAAAGTGATTATATAAAATATTTGATTATGGAATGAATAAACTACAGTAGACACAGATACTTAAACCATGGTATAGGGGTCTTAGTTGAGCTCTTCACCTGCCATAGACACCTGTTTCCCTCTTCTTTATGTGTTGGGTCACAATTGGCCATAGGAGTTCAGAAAGAGTTCATGACTGCCAGGAATTGGAAGATCTGGTTTCTGATTTCTTAAGTGAATTCTCTAACTAATCAAAGTAATGAGGAACTCCTTCCCATACATTCATATTATAAAACAAAAAGGTTATAAATATTTTTGCTTTCAGTCCCAGTCCTGTTAGTGCATGCTAGATGTCTTTCTAGTGTACATTGGAAAATAAGTCCTCCTCCAAAACGTGTCTGTTAATATGATGCTTCTAGAATCCTGATAGGTCTCCAGCAAAGACAGCTTTTTGTCTGAACAGGGAAAAGCCTTGCTATTGTTGGGTACTTCAGATCAAATGACTGGGGCACAAACCAGCAAATGAAACAACCTCTGAAATCCAATTGGGACTTGGCTGCTGAAAGTCAGCGTGAATACTATACAATGAACTTGCATCCTTTCTAGTGTCTGACTATACTTTCTTATCACATATTCTACTGGTTTGCCTGATAACATTATTTCATACATCAAATAGCATATTCTTCTTTTTTAGAAATCTGGAATTTAAATTGTTATTGTTGTTGTTGTTTGAAGCAGCATTGATTTTTTTTTTAATTATATTTTGGAATAGTGTTCCCCACATCTATGTTAATTTGAAAGGTTTTGTTCTTGGCAAAAGTATAGAAAAGGGAGTAAGCAATATCTCAACAGCCTATTTAGATGACAGTGCAAAGTGATTTTTATAAGTCCATCTTACTACTTTTATAACTTTGGCAGTGAAAAGAAAGTTGTTATTATAATGTTCTTGTTGCATGCCAACAGCCTCATCAATACTACTTCTAGGGACAAAACAAAAGTATAAAGATAAAAGATAAAGCATCTTTTACATATGAAAAAGACATCTGTCTAGTTCCGAAGTCTACTAGTGTAGATTACTTATTCAGTTGTAGCTGATTGAGGAAAAATTCCACATGTGCTCTTAAGTATTTTCTCCCCTAACACGAAATTAGGAACAACCAACTCCCTTGGGTTCATTAAAAAGATTTGTCTGAGAATACCAGAATGACTGAAAAAATCAAAACCCTGTGGCAGAAACTGCTGTAACAAATATTGGGTCACATACAGTTTATGTTAAATACTTCCAGATTACAAGAATTCACACTCTCATCACCTTGTCATATCCCCTTTTCTACAAACTATGAGCTCCATATCTCTGAACTTTCATATTTACCATCTAGTTCTCCCCTTTCATATGTGAAACTCCTTGTGTTGTTTGCAGATTTGCACATAGATCTTCCCTGACATGGCTGATGATGCTTAGCTGCATTTCCTTAACATACTGTTGGAAGACCATATGCTCCCAGATGTTTTCTGATTTGCCATTGCATGAAATACTTTTATTTAAACTACTAAAGAAATGAGAATCCTAAATAAGGCCTGGGAAAACTGGCACAACCTGTGGACTTGATCATAACTATTGGTAGTGCTCTTCCAATGGAAAGTTAGGGTTTGTTTTGCTTGGCTCTGTCAAAGCTCTCTGACTCCACAGCTAGTGGTGATGGAAAGAACTTATACTGAATATTTCTTGCTGACTAGGGAATGGATAGAAAAGAGAGACAAAGAAAATCTGGTTGAAATGTAGGATTTTCACCTTCTGCTTCCTATGTGGAAAAAGCAATCTGCTTTAGAAGGGTTATGCTGTAACTGTGAAAATGCAGTAGTAAATACCACTCTTCGAAGCAGCTGTGATGCAGATGCATACCTTTCCTAAAGCTTCTACTTATTTTATGTAGCAACACATTAATTCTAACTCATGACATTACGTGAGCTACTATTCTACATTTACAATAGTGAAGTTGCAAAGCACCTTTCATCATAATTGCATTTCTAGCAGTATAGAAAGGTTTCTAAAACTATTCTAGCAAAAATTTGTATAGTGCAAACTGACTACTGGTAGAAAGCACAAGCAAGAGCTTTTACAGAGGTTTTGATTCATAACTTACAGATTTTTTTTTAAAGGACTGTTAACCATCCTTACTTTAAAGTTAAAATCCAGCAAAGTTGATGAGGTAGGAGCAAAGAAAAGTAGGTCTCGAATTTCTGACAATTTTAATAAATTTCTTTTCATACTAACAAGAATTTCAAAATAATTGGAAAGCCTACTGCAGTAGGTGCCCACATCAATGGAAAGAAGTTCCTGAAAAGCTCCATAGAAATCTCTGTTTTAATATATTCAGTGCTATGGATTTTTCCACTTTCTAGAAGTCTGAACAGTGATCTTGCATCAAGAAAACAATTAAGCAAAAGAAGAATACAAAACCAAATGGTAAACACAGAAAAAGAGTGATATTAAACTTGATTCATCAACTTGTTCTTTGTGTTAGAAGAAATGACCTTAAAAATGTATTTTAGTATCTTGGCTTAAAACCCATTAAGGAAGAACCTATATAAATCAGTGAGGATAAGATGTATAAACTTATATTTTTCCAGATAAATTTTTAGGGAACGTATGTTCATAACATTATTTCTAGTCACTTAGAAATACACAATATGAGCTAACTAGGAAAAGTTCCGAAGGATGCCCAACTTTTATGAAAATTATATTTAGTTTTAGCATTAACAAAGGAAAGCAAATGGTCACTGTCTAATGGAGTATATATGAAGTACAAAGATTTATCCAAAGACATATTTTACTTAATAGTGAAGAGGAAATTATCAGTTTTAGTTATCTTCCAATAAATGGTTTAACTTCCACTTCATTTAGGGCCAGGATATAGTCACAAAAAAAGAATTATCAGTTAGCCTGCAGTATTGGCATCAGTCTGAAATGCTATGAACAAAAAATATTTAGTTTCAATGGTGGTTTTTTTGTTGTTGTTGATGATGAAATAAGAAACTAAAAAAAAAAAAAATCATTTTTTTCCCCTACATAAAATATTTCATGAGACACAAAAGATATCAAGTCATGTGTAAAAAGAAAGCTGAAGATAATTAAAGCTTGCCTTACCATGAAGAGATACATGTCAGCTTTCCTCCTATTCTTCTCTCTGAAAAGATAGTATTAAGGACACTCACTTGGACTGAGGTAGTCCACAAATGACTGGATCTGAACCTACCTTTTTCAAAATTTTCTTAAGCATCACCCATCTGTAGTCATGATAATGTTGGGTAGATGATTGGGCTTGCTGTTCTTAGAGGTCTTTTCCAACCTTAATGATTCTGTGATTCTATCTGGGGAAAAAAAACCCCAAAACCAACTGTTTTCCCTCAGTTCTGTGTTGGGAAAGACTTCTCCACCTTCACTGGAGGTAACAGATGCCTGATGTCCTTTAGTATCTGCTGGGTGTTTATATACCCTCTGGGTCTGACACCTGGTGAATATGATTGATCAGGATCTATAACAGTTGACAAGAGACAATTGGTCCCAAGGAGGGACAGGTAGATAGCCAGATGACACCATCCAGATGGAACTACCCAGAAAGTGATCAGGTCTTGTAGTAAACATCCTAACTATCAAAGGATAAAACAATTTTACTTATGTAGGACTATTAAAGTACTTTATAATGATTGGAATAGCTCCAGCAAAAGAGAGTTCTCCTGAAGAAAACCTGAGACCCTAGTGTGTAAAAGCTTCACATGTGAGTTAGGGGATCAAAGTTCAAATCTTTGTCCTGAAGCAGGAAGAAAGTAAATTTGAGGTCATTATTTTACCTCTCAGGCAGGTACCTTAATCACAGGGACATGATGTATTCTAAAGAAGCCTTGCCTCATGTAGGAGCTAATGGACTTAATTAATGTTTGCTTCACTGAAAGGGAGTTTCTGCAGCTCCATGAGTATTAAGTAGAGTCATCAATCCTTAGCTAAAGCAGACTTCAGTAGCCGCCTGACTAAAGTCTTATCTGACCTGTCTCTGATTACCTCTTCCTGAACAATGCTATGTATGCATGAATGTCCAGCTGGGCAAAAATACATTGTTTTCTCTCATGTGCCCAGGAATATGGTACCAGAATGGTATATACCCATTGTCAGAGAGGAAGCATTGCAACCAACTTGATGATGATACATGTCATAGATGGGTTGTCTCTATGACTACAGTCATGGAAGATCAATAAGGCCTTTTCCATTAGAGGGCAAGTATCAGCTGAATGACAGTATTGGTTTCCAAGTTTTTCTAATAAGGATCTCACAAAGGCAAGATCTTCTGACATGACCCCATGCTCCTAACATGACCCCAGGAATGCTAGCACATCTAAGCTGTGTATTTCCTCCTTGTTAGGATCTTGCAGTGCTATCACAAACTTGCCATCCTAATGCAAGGCAGATACATGCCCAGATGAAAAACAACCTGTCAAATCTTAGTGCACATATAAACACAGGGAGGGAGGGAAAACATTTTGCTGAACAGAAAGAAGTTATGTCTTTGTCCTCTAACACAAGCATCTAGCATCCTGCACCCTGTAATTAAAATAGTGTATGATTTTGCAGCCCACAGCTCACCAGCTAGGTTTGCAGTTACTTTAAGCAGTTAGACATTCTGAAAGAAAGACTAGCAGAGATGACAGGAAAAGGAATTTTCTGTCTAAGATGAACTTTAAAAATATTAATAGTCTTGTTAGGTGGTATTTGTGGTACTAGCTGCTAAGCTTTGATCATTTTGCTTTTTGATATTTTGTACTACTACATCTTCATTTAGAAAGTGACAGGTAGTGATAGAAGCACGAAAGAGATCTTTCACAATTTGGAGAATTGCAGATTTTTCTTATGAAAGATGCGAGTATTTTAAAAACTTTTTATCTTTTTTTTTTTGTGTGTGTGTCATTTACAAAACTATATCAGAATAAATTTGTAGTGCTAGTGTCAAGGTTTATTATTCTTGGTTGTACCAACACAAAGAAAGGGACTGTTCAGCCTGTTTTGTTTCCATCAATAATAAAAACCTGCCAACATACCTGCAATTTCTTTAAAGATATTGTAATTAATATAAACACAGAAGGAAAATTTTAAGACTTGGGTATTTTATTCAATTTTACAAGGTAGCTAAAAACTTGTAATTTTTTCTTATGTTCTGTTGAATACTCACAGAAATAAATCACAGAAAGGACAATACTTCTCTATTTTTGCCTCAAACTGTAAAATAAAGATTTTAGACTTCATAATTTTTTAAATTCCATTTTTTGTTATTGATTTCAGAGATTAAGATAAGTGAAATACCTGATAATTTCCTATACACATTTACAAATGAAAGTAATTTCTTTCTTAATTCTAAGCATACAGTAATTTTAATAATGGATCTGTAATTAGAAATACGTATTTTACAATAAACTGCATATAATTTTGGACTCAAAATATCTATAGATAGGAAGATTAGCAGGAGCTCTACGAGACTCTGTCTGTTCTTGGTTCCTACCAAAAAATCAGTTAATACCTGCAATATTTATCTTATGTTTGTGTATTATGTTTGATGATCCTTCAAGAATAGCACTACTGAGATTTGTGAAATTTTATGCTAACAATAGTAAGTAGCTATTTCTTTGCAGCATTGGAGAATGAATTGAAATTAAGAGGTTTTGTTGACTATTTACACATAATGTCAACATATGATTTACATATTAATTTCACTTATAAATGGGACTTCTATTACATTAGCTCTAGATAATTCAGATAATAAAGATTTGGATATCACTGAGAGACTACTGAATCTTGTACATTCCACTGACTACTATCCACTGCTGTTGTTTCACACGGGCACCAGTGATACAGCCAGGAGAAATCTGGAGTATCAAGAAGGACTACAGAGCCCTGGGAGCAGCCGTGAAGGACTTAGGGTGCAGATAGTCTTTTCATCAGCCCTCCCTGTCAAAGGGAAGGGGCTTGAAAGGATCAGTCAAATTGGAAAATAAATGGTTATGTGAGTGGTGTCACAGCCAGGACATTGGCTGCTTAGACCACGGGACTCACTTTGAGAAACCTGGTCTCCTTGTGGCTGATGGGTTATACCCCTCAGAGAAGGGGGAGAGTGTATTTGGCTTGCCAATTTAGTAAAGAGGACTCTAAACTAGAGTTGCTGGGGAAGAGATCCTTAATCCATACCTCTTCAAGGCCAGTTCCAGTAATAGATGTCCAGGTCCTGAAAAAGGATTAGAGACCAGCAAGAGAGCACTTGCAGTGCAAGATAATGGAATTCCAGCCAATAAATCAGTTTCAATGAGGGCCCAATTTAAATGCCTCTGTGCAAATGAATAGAGCATGGGCAATAAACAGGAGGAGTTAGAGACCTGCACACACCTACAGGACTATGATGTTATTGGCATCACTCAAATGTGATGTCTTATGTGACTGGAGTGTGGGAAAAGATGAACACAAGCTATTTAGGAAAGACAGGCAGAGGAGAAGAGGAGAGAGTGTTGCCCTCTATGTCAGTGATCAGCTGGAGTCCATGGAGCTTGGCCTGGGGATGGATGAGGAGCTCCCTGAGAGCTTGTCAGTCAGAATTAAAGGGAAGGCAGGGGAAGGAGATAACATAGTGGGGGTCTGCTACGGGCCACCTGACCAGGAAGAATGAGGATGAGGGCATCTATAGATGGATAGGAGCAGTCTTCACAAGCACTGGTCCTCATGGGAGATTACAACATCCGTGGTATCTGTTAAATGGACAGAACAACAGGGAACCAGCAATCCAGAAGGTTCTTGGAATGTATTGACAACAGTTCCCTTCTCCAAGTAGTAGAATAACCAATAAAAAAGGTGTTATGCTGGACCTTGTTCACACAAACAAGGAGGGGCTGGTGGGTACTGTGAGGCTCAAGTGACCATGAAATGGTGGAATTCAAGAGCCTTAGAGCAACAAGGAGGATGCACAACAAACTCACCACCCTAGACTTCAGGAGAGCAGACTTTGACTTCTTCAGGGATCTGCTTGGCACAGTACCATGAGATAAAACCCTGGAGAGGAGAGGAGCCCAAGAAAGCTGGTCAGTATTCAAGGACCACCTCCTCCAAGCTTTCCAAAAAAAGGAGGAAGGCAGATAAGAATGCCAGGAGGCCTGCATGGATGGACAAGGAGCTCCTGGACTCACCTAGATGCAAAAAAATAAAGTCTATAGAGAATGAAAGTAAGGAGGAATACAAAGCCTGGGAGGAATACAAAGAAGTGGTCTGAGCAGCCAGGGATCAGGGTAGGAAAGCTAAAGCCCAGGTAGAATTAAATCTGGCCAGGGAGATCAAGGGTAACATGAAAAACTTCTGCAGGTGTGTCAGTGATAAAAGGAAGGCTAGGGAAGATGTGAACCCTCTCCAGAAGGAAACAGGAGACCTGTTTATGAGGGATATGGAGAAGGCTGAGGTACTCAATGACTTCTTTGCCTCAGTCTTTACCAACAAGGGCTCCAGCCACACCACCAAAGTTGCAGAAGGCAAAGGCTGGGAAAAGGATAATCCACAAACTGTAAGTGGAGATCAGGTTTGAGACCATCTAAGGAACCTGAAGGTGTACAAGTCCATGGGACCCAAAGAGTTCCATCCACAGGTCCTGAGGGAACTGGTGGATGAAGTTGCTAAGATGCTTTCCATCATATTTGAAAAGTCATGGCAGTCCCGTGAAAAGGGGAAATATGACGCCCATTTTCAAGAAGGGAAAAATAGGAAGATCCAGGCAGCTACAGGCCAGTCAGTCTCACCTCTGTGCCTAGCAAGAAGATGAAGCAGATCTTTCTGAAGGCTCTGCTAAAGCACATGGAAAATGAGGAGGTGATTGGTGAAAAGAAACATGGATTCAGCAAGGGCAAATTGTGTCTGACAAATTTGGTGGCCTTTTATGATGGAGCTAATGTATGTATCAATAAGGGAAGAGCAACTGACATCATCTACCTGGATTTGTGCAAAGCATTTGGCGCTGTCCCATATGCAATCCTGGTCTCTAAGCATGGACTTCATGGATGTACCACTTGATGGATAAGGAATTAGATAGATGGTCTCACCCAAAGAGTTGTAGTCAATAGCTTGATGTCCAAATGGAGACCAGTGATGAGTGGTGTTCATCAGTACAGAGACAGCTGCTGTTTAACATCTTTGTTGGAGACATGGACAGTGGGATTGAGTGCAAACTCACAAGTTTGTTGATGACACCAAGCTGAGTGGTGCGGTCAACACATTGCAGGGAAGGGATGCCATACAGAGGGACCTTGACAGGTTTGAGAGGTGGGTGCATGCCAACATCTTGAAGTTCAACAAGGCCAAGTGCAAGGTCCTGCACCTGGCTTGGGGCAATCCCAAGCACAAATACAGGCTGGATGATGAGTGGATTGATAGCAGACCTGCAGAAATGGACTCAGGAGTGTCAGTGGATGAAAACCTGAATATGAGCCAGCAATGTGCGCTCACAGCCCAGAAACTCAACTGTATCCTGGGCTGCATCAAGAGAAACATGGCTGCAGGTTAAAGGATGTGATTCTGCCTCTCAACTCTGTTCTCATGAGACCTCACCTGAAGTACTGTCTTTAGATCTGGAGCCCCCTGCACAAGAAGGATATGGACCTGTTGGAGCAGGTCCAGAGGAGGGCCACGAAAATGTTCAGAGCACTGGAACACCTCTCCTATGAGGACAGGCTGAGAGAGTTCAGCTTATTTAGCCTAGAGAGGAGAAGGCTTAGGAGAAATCTTATTATGGCCTTCCCGAATCTGAAGGGGACCTACAATAAAGCTGGGGAGAGACATTTTACAGGGGCTTGTGATGATAGGACTAGGGATAATAGCTTCAAACTGGAAGAGGGTAGATATAGATTAGAAATTACGAAGATGTTCTTCACTCTGAGGATGGTGAAACACTGGAACAGGCTGCTCAGGGAAGTTGTGGATGTCCCATCACTGGATTTATCCAAGACCAGGTTGGGTGGGGCTTTGAGCAACTTAAAGCATTCTATAATTCCATGATTCTATAAACTAGTATTTTTAGCACATTGTCATAAACTAAGAGTGAAGCTAATGGAATTTAGATGCAAGGTAAAAGTGAATATGTTTTGGTAAATAAAGATTTGATAAACAGCAAAAACAAAGTTGGGGAAAATTATGCAGTGTTTGAGAGGGTACCCAAGAAATGGAGAACTGTGTGATCTTCTTCACACTGCAGTATGAATTACTTGGGAAGAGTGGAGCTCTGTACACAACTGTTGGAGGGTTAATACTACTGGCTTTATCAGCTTAATGAACTGGGTGCATATGACCTGTGTTTCACGTTTCATAACAGCGTGTAACTTCAAAGTTTATAATCTAAGACCATGGCTCTGAAAGCACTTCTGCTTATGTTTAATTTGAACCATTTGATCTTTCTCTTCGGATTCAGCAAGTCAACTCATATATATGAAAGGAAACACATGCTTGCAGAGTCAGGGATAATGATATAATAGGGCCTGTATGTTTCTGCATTCCCCTTCATATACCATTAAATCTCTGATATTAGACTTGCTGCATTACACTTACTGCTACCTTCTGCTTTATATTACAGGTTCAAAACCAGCTACCTGAAGTTTTATGTAGACGAGGATTTAAAAAATCATTTTCAGATGTCAAAATGTTTACTTCAGCTTATTTAACATGTGCATTTGGAAAAGAAAATATATGTCTTTTTAAATTGCCAAGAACACTTGTCATTTCTAGCACGTGTTCATACATAGAGATAGTAGTAAGTGATGTGTCATTTGAAATGAGGCATCTGTGACAATATGAAGGATTCTGAATCTATAAAAAGAAACCTAGGTAACAAAAAAAGCACAACCACAAATTGTTGACTTACTGAACTTCTTTACATGTTCAAGTCTAATAACAGTTGTTGTTACATAAAGAAAATAAATGTTGAGATATAAGTCCTTTAACAGACTCGTAAGAAAAAATTTTGCATGCTAATTGATAACACTTTGATGATGTATGTCTGCAAAAAGAATGCTTTTTTATGATATAAGCTGGTTTTTTTTGTATTTACTTCTGTTCCTATTCATAGGAGCCTGGTGTTACTGGAAAAATTTGTGGCTTTTTGATGATGATGTGGTAAACACAACACCAGGCCACAGATGGGTTACAACTGTCTCAAAAAGGGAAAAGAGTCTTTGAACAGGAGTTGACTGGGCTCATCAGAAGAGCTTTAAACTAGATTTGAAGGGGGGAGGGGATAAAATCAGGCCCACTAGAGATACACCTGGGGGCAGCACACCAATATTTGAGGAATGGTGTGTTAGCGAGGTCCTTCAATCTGTCATCTCTGTGGAGGTAGGGGATGGAGATCCATGCAACAACAGGGACTCAAGATTTACTGATATCATAGAAACCACAGAAGCACCTGAGAATGGTTATGTAAGAATTAGGGCTTCGTCTCACAAAAAGGTGATGACACCAATAGCCCAGCTGAAGCACATCTGCACCAATGCACACAGCATGGGCAACAAACAGGAGAAGCTCGAAGCCATCGTACAGCAGGGTAACTATGACATTAGTTACTATCATAGAAACATGATGGGATGAAACAAACAACTAGAGTGCTGTAGTGGATGGCTATAAACTCTTCAGAAGGTATAGGCAAGGAAGGAAAGGAGGTGGGGTAGCCCCATATGTCAGGAAGATTATAGGATTGAGTGTAAGAATCAGAGGGAAGGCCTCTGTTACTCTATTACTATTTCAAGTAATTTGTAAATTTCAGTGAATGAGAGTGAATCTGTTTCTTGAAGGTATATATGTATATCAGCATAATTCATCTCCATCTTATACCTCTCTTCCATTTACCTCTTGTAACCCTTCATTGAATCAGCATAATTATAAATATTTCATTAAAATAATTTATTTCTTGAGATAGAAGATTAATACTTTGGTGGCATGTCCTTTACTTACCATTGACCTAAGTTTTAGTTGTATATTTAAAATAAATTCAATCTATACAATGTTTTGCATATGTCTTTCAAGAAGTATCAAGATTATAATCTGATTGAGAATTCTAATTATTTTCTTTTCTTACATTTTTGCTTCTGATGAATATGTGGGTGTATATGCACATCTATAATCAGATTTATTATAAAAGTTCTTAGTAAAATCCATATACTCACACACTGCTGTTTTTCAGTCTACAAGGTGTTCTCAGTAAATCTTTTCTACTGATCTGAGGAGGATGAATATTTTGAATTCTCAAATGTAGGAAAAAAAAAAAAAAAAAGAAAAATAATTATGAGCTTTATTTCACCTTCGCCAGATTGTTCTTTACTATATCATTCTAAAATGTTTTCTCCATCTACTCATACAATCCTATCTAGTCCTAAGTAGGGTTTTCAGTAGAGAAGGGCACACCATAATCTGAAAGTATAATTTAGAAGATTTAGACCTTTTCATTAAAGTTCTGTTATGCAGTCAGAAGCTTTCTAGGACCTAAATCAGAAAAGAAGTACTGTTAGGTGTGTTTTGGCCCTTTTTGTGACATGTACAATATATGACTGGCCTTTGTAAGAGGAATAATTTTACAGAACTCAAGGTCGTTTTTCTGCATGTAGCTATGTCCCTTTAATTAAATAAACCTATGTACAGCAATACAAACAATCAATCACAAAAATTTCCAAACCAAACCATAACAAAAACTATTTATACATAATCTTCCCCCAAATACCTGTGATTTATTGCTAGCCTCTACTAATCTGTTGCATCTCAAAGATGAACAATCCTGTGGAAAAAGTGTTGAGGAAAACCTGGAAAATAAACCATGTAATAGTTAAACTTCTAACTTCATCCTCTCTCTGTCATGCAGCTTCTCCTTGAAAGAAAGGTAAGGTTTTTCAAGATAGCAATTCAATTTTGCTGTTACATACTCTTCTTTAAAAAATGTAGAGAGATGATGAATCATTGTGCTCATCTTTTAGTGGTTTTTATTTTACATACTTTTCATAAAACTAGGAAAATAAGGAATGTGCTGTTCTAGCATTTGCAAAAACAACTACATCAATAAAAAGTGCTTTGAGATCTTCACAAAGCTAGGCATAAAAGTAAAAAAAAAAGATCACTGATCATCTTTTTTTAACAGTGTAGTGAATTCGTTCTTCAGCTGGCGTTGCTGTGTAATACAAAAAAAAAAAAAAAAAAGACAAAGAAAAGATAGTATTCATCTCTAGAACTAAAAAATCCCATGGGAAAACAAGTTTCATTTTTATGAATAGACCAGACTACATGAAGTAACACATATTTTGTAAAAAACAATTCCTAGGAGAAAATACCAGATAAATGCTCTTCCTTCTCCATTCATAGAAATACAGATTATATTACATATATAGCAAAAAGGAAATATATAGGAAGAAGCAAAATGACACCTAGCTCCCAATGTATCCCTCTATTCTCTATTTCCAAACTGGACATTTCATGACATCCAGAACTGGATCATGAAAAAAAACATTTACTGGTTTTATAATTGGTAAGTAGAAACATTTCTTCACAGCATATATTTGCTTTCTTTTTAGGCTGTGAATCTAAGGAAATGTATTTGTTTAAATAAAAAGAAAGGAAAATAGACTTCTTGAGAGTTATCTAGCACACTACCATATGTGTATCTATACTAACAGCATTTTCTTCTAGCTACAATGCCTTGAAAATATTTGAAAATTTGAAATACTATAGTATAAATGCAGTGCATATTCACTTCCTAAAGAAATGTTGAAAATATAATTGCTTTTATATAAATGCAATTCAAGATCAAAAATGTTTTAAAGCACCACAGTAGGAAGAAATTGTTCAAATGTTGTAGAAGCACTGGAAAGAGAAGTAAAATAAATAACAAGTTTAGAAGGGAAAGATTAGGGCAGTACATGCCATTATTAGTCAATAAGGTGGCAGAGTAAATAAGAAAGACTTATGAAAACATATTCAGGAGGAAAGAAGTACTAATTGGGTCCAAGGGAGCATTTATGAGGGAATACAAAAATATCTAAACAAAACATATTTGAATAACAACAGAGAATTTGCTATAGAAAAGGTTCCTGTGAAATTGGTGGACCTTATGTTGAAAAATAAAAGGGAAGTCAGTAAACATCAGTGAATTTTGGAAGAACACCATAGGTTTTGTTATTCTTCACTGTGTTCCTAAGTTCACTATTTCACAAATAGATCCATTCAGTAAATTCGTATACAGCATCAGACTCAGCATTCTATATGGAGAGAAATAGTTTATTTAAAAAACAATTAATTATTCAATTAATACATTATGTTATTGGGAAAAGAATGAGATGTTTTGAAGTGTTGACATTTTAACATTTTGAAATAAAAAACCTATTATTGTTGCTTTTTAATTCCCATCTTCCTGAAATATATTTAAAATATAAAATATTCTAATGTTTTTTCCACCAACAGTCATAAAACACTATCAAAATTATTAGGCACCTTATAAGTCTCCTTTCATTCATTTTTCTGTAATGGTTCAGGTATATTTGAAAATAAATAGCTTTATGGCTTTTGGATAAATTCAAATTAAAATTGCATTGAGTTTCCAGAGTTTTCATAAATCATAGAATTGAACAAGTAATGGCTTATTATAGCTTTACTATAATGACTAACTTCAGTATTTGTGAAATATTAACCTCAACAACAATCTTTTCTGCCACAGGCAGCTGAGTAGGGCCATGTAGGTCTGTTTTGTCCTCTGTTTCCATATTAAGTAAGAGTAGAGAGGAATTTAGTCTTCCTATAGCTATTGAAACATAGAAAAACAGATTAGAAACCTAGCTTTACTAAGTCTAGAATTTAGGTTTATTGAATTCTAATGTCTAGGACAAAATATTATACGTATTTTAATTTAGGAGTGATTAGTTTTCTGTGATTTGCTCATAAATAAATTGAAATAATTTTACATGTAATCACAATTATTTTTATGGATGCTTTTCCATAGGTTATTATTGTAGATGAATCCTATACCTACCGAGATCCATGTCACAGGCAGAAATACATAAAACTGTCCAGCTCTCAAAACTCTAGCTGAACCTGCTAAGCACACTAAGAAAAACCTACGAAGTTCTTTAGCAATATTTTTAGCAGAAGCCCACAGAACTATAAAATATTTAATACGAGTGGAAATATGCTCTAGTCATGTCATGAATTATAACTCTGACTCAAACTGCAAAGTCATGGATCGGCATCTTTTCATGAAGTATCCTTAATAAAATATCAGTCAATCCACCTAAATACTAAATAAATAAATAAACCCACATTTCTCTGATCAATACTGTTGATGCCACATGAACATATGAAGAGACTAAACTTTGATACAGAAGAGAGTTTTCTGTACTGATTTATCTTCCTTTTTTTTTTCTGTTTACTTAAATCAAGTTTAATGGCATTTGTTTATAATTGTGGTCTTACCCAGTTTGTGCTGCATCACAAGTATATGTATGCTACTCAGCCCTAAATTACAGTTTTCTTTGTTACTGTTTTAAATGGTCTAAGTACTTAAGATTTAATGATGAGGTTTAATTTTGATCCAAGTATCAACTATTCAGGGTGCAGAAAAAAGTAGATGCTATCAGCAGAGTTACATAGAGGGACTGCACATTTGTAACAATAACGAAGTAAGATAAAATAGTGTGAAAACTCATGGATTAAAAAAAATAATTCTACAGAAGATGAAAGGGAAATTTTTACTAGCTGGTGTATACTTTTTATTAGTATTTGAGGATTTATTGACCCTTTTAGTTTTGGTACAGAAGAATAGGCAAGAGCTGCAGCATAGAAAGTTTCACAGTTTAATAAAAAGATAGCGGCTGGAGGCAGAGCCTTCAGTTGTGTGGCCAAAGGTCAGTAGGGATGGATAGGGATAATTACCTAGGATAGAAAGGAAACAACACTTCCCAGAGGGGATCCTAACAGGTGAGGTGTGATTCATGATTGTCCCTGCTTCAAGTCTTATTAACTAACTACTTTCATTTGGTAAGTAGAAATCAAAATACTTTTGTTGTGGTAGCTTCATTGTCAGGGCATAGAAGTTAACAAATAACATCCTGCTTATGTTTTTAAGTTCCTTAAATTGATATGGGAAATCTCTAAGGGATCAATCACAATGGTATTTTAAAACATTTTCATATCAGAATTGTTAACAAAACCCCTGAATATTGCTGGGTTTGTATCTTTGTAGAATATTTATAAGAAACCTTAGAATAGTATTTTCTCAGATTCATGGATGGGGAACTGGTAAAGTAAGTGCCTATGTGCTTTGCTCAATATTCACTCAAATTTAACAAGCTGAGAAAAAATAAAATAAAATAAAAAAAAATCCATACTGTCCTGAGATCCATTGTAATATTTTACTTATCTAGGTAGGGGGAGGATAGGATGAAACAAAGTCATGTGATGCTGATACAAAGCATTGTTGGAACATTCAACCTGTAACAATGTACTCACAATGTCCAAGACAGCAGCCAGTATGAATAGTGCAATTGCGCCAGTTTAGCAGTCCTTCCTCCTTATCTTTGATACCCATGGTAACTGCTGAATACAGAATGAGGACAATGACAGCCCTTCTGCATCCTTTAGAGCTATGCAAGGCACTACTTCAAACAATCTGTTGAAGGTGTTTACATATGAGCAAGAATAATTAATGTCTAGTATGACATACAGTACAATGAGTCACAGAGAACCAACTTGAGTTGAAATAATCACTTCAGCAAATTAAACATTGACTTCCTCTGCAAGTAATTTCACTGTAGTTTGCAAGGTTAAGTCATTGATGAACTTGGCCCACAATTATTACTGTTCTAATGTCAGAAAATAAAAACATAGCAAGTTGCTGTGCTGATGGGACACACATGGATACTCTGAAGAGCTCTTCCATGACTGGAAATTTCCATAATAACCAGTCTCTTCCAGTTACTCAGCTAATTCTAAACATCCAGGAACAAAATCAATTGAGGTTCAGAATTTTGTTCCTTAATTTTCTTTAATGTGTTATGTAATATGAACACCTGCAACTCTTTAGAGCTGTGGATTTATATTTTTAGGTTATTTTTGAGTGCCTTCCAGTAATACTTTATCTCAAATGTAGACATTTTTGAACATACATATTTCTTATTCATGTTTCCCAGTTTTATTTCCACTCCCTTTAGTATTTTTGTCAATAAGCAAGAAGTGCCCTTGTTACAGATCCTTGAAATGAAGACAGGCTAATTTTAAACTTATTTAGTGGATCTTAGTTCCTTCCAGTTTCCCCTTGTGAAAAGATGATGGGAGAAGGATTCTGCCAAGAAATACAGACGTTCACATTCATCACCTTCAAGGGAAGAAAGGGCATATTAGAGCATTTCAGAAGGGAAATTCCATGAAAAAAGCCCAAAACAACAACTAAAAATTTGTAACTGAATACTTACAGAAGGAAATCACCCTTTTCAGGTGTAGAAGGGTCAATAGATTCTAAATAATAAATGTTTACAACTTCAAAAGCTGTCGTAATGCATGAAAGGTGCATGCTAATGATCTTATTGATCTATTCAAGGTGTTTTTGATATGTCCTTTGCTTGAAGCTCCGCAGACTGCCTCCTTCTGGTCTAATTTTCACATTTTGTTTATCAGTTTTATGTATTTTTCAACACAAAATGATAAAAAAAACTTAGCTACACTGAAATAATTTCTACCCTCTTTATTTTTTATTCCAGCTTCCCATGTAAAGTTCTTTATTTAAATATTATCAGCATGAACTTATGTTGACCGTAGTCTTTTGTAAGTTTATTTTTTTCTTTATATGGACATCTTCCTTTCATCGTCACACTTTTCTACTCTTCATTCTGAATCCTTCCCAGCTTGACAGACTATTTTCTGAAAGAGCTACTTTTTATTTCTCTTTAATGCTTTTTAAAATGAAAACAGGTTGTTGTGTTCACAGTGCCTTAACCTGAGGGATCTGGATTTTCCACCTTGTGATATGTCCAGTCTGTGTAGTCCTACAGAAAGGTTACACTTATTTTGTCAAAACTCTCAGGGTCATTGAAGACAATATTCCCACTACATCAAGGTCAGAGAGTAGGGGAGGATGTGCAGCTTAAACAGAACTCAAGCTTTATTTTGCTTTCCACACTTGCCCTTTCTCAAACAGTTTCTGATTTCACTTTGTCAGATTTTTTTTATTTTTTTTTTCAGTTTTGAGGGCTTGACCAGAAATACATTTATTTTCCCAGAACTGAAGCTAAAGTTCACTTGCCCTAATCTTAACTGAGTAACATTTCCTGCTCAATTACAATGCAGCTTCTATGAACTATGTATTGTATTAGGCTAGTGACACAATAAAAGATTATCACATGCTTCAGCAGATTTTAAAAAAATGAGCAAGATGTCATTCAAGGAATGTGTTACTTTTAATATACACCTTTCACAGAATCACAGAATTACTGAAGCTGGAAAAGACCTCTCAGATCATCAAGTCCAGCCTATGACCCAACACTGCCACATCGCCTAGACCATGGCACTAAGTGCCACATCCAGCCTTTCTTTAAATACATCCAGGGATGGTGATGCCACCACCTCCCTGGGCAGTCCATCCCAATGTCTGATCACCTTCTCTGTCAGGAATTGCTTCCTGATATCCAACTGAAACCTCCCCTGACACAACTTCAAGCCATGCCCTCTTGTCCTGTCACTAGTTGCCTGCTAAAAAGCCCGACACCCACATGACTGCAACCTCCCTTCAGGTAGTTGTAGAGAGCGACAAGGTCCCCCCTGAGTCTCCTCCAGGCTAAACAACTCCATCTCCCTCAGCCTCTCCTCATAAGACTTTCCTTCTAGTCCCTTCATCAGCCTTGTTGCTCTCCTCTGGACCTTCTCCAGCACCTCAATATCCTTCTTGAAGTGAGGGCCCCAGAACTGTACACAGTACTCAAAGTGATGCCTCACCAGTGCTGAGTACAGGGGGGAATCAACTCCCTAGTCCTGCTGGCCACACTATTCCTGATACAAACCAGGATGCCATTGGCCTTCTGGGCCACCTGAGCGCACTGCTGGCTCATATTCAAACAGTTGTCAGCCAGCACCCCCAAGTGTCTCTCCACTGGGCCACTGTCCAGCCGCTACTCCCCCAGATTGTAGCGCTGCATAGGGTTATTGTGGCCAAAGTGTAGGACCCTGTACTTGGTCCTGTTCATACATTCATACCATTGACCTCGGTCCATCGACCCAGCCTCTCCAGGTCCCCCTTTCTTTCAGTTTAAAACTTACTCCTTGTACTATCACAACAGGCCCTACTAAAATATTTGTCCCTATCTTTCTTACAAATCCCCTTTAGATATTGAAAGGATGCAATAAGGTGTCCCTGGAGCCTTGCAATTATAGGCTGCTTCAACTTTTTCCCTATAATTCCATTAATCCCTGTATTTTTAAACCAATTTTTCTGATCCTGTTATCTCTTTTCTGTAGCAGTCCAACCCTTTCCAGTCCTGCTTCATTGAGTTCAGCTTCGTGCTCTGCATGAGTGGCTTTCTATGCCATTCTTTACTAGTGTTGCAGTATCTTTTGGTTGTCTGTCCTGCTCAGTCAGTTGTCAAATTCTTCTTTTTTTTTTTTCTTTCTTTCTTTATTCCATGGGATTGATTTTGTGCAGTCATTTCCTTCCAGCCTCTTCTATTATACTTTGTATTATCCATTTTTGGCTCTCTACTTTGGTTTATTTTGCCTAGATGGCCATGTGGTCTTTCAAAATCACTGTGCAGACTTCCTTTCTTTCCCTCCTTTCCTTCCTATTCATCTCCTCATCTCCTTATCTAGTGATGTTTAGGATTATTCTTTCTTATAATCTTTACACTTCTCTCATGTTATTTGTACTCCTCTCTAAGTACCTGCCATTGGTTAGTAAAGTTTGAAGTATTTCACTGTTTATTATTTCCCACTATGACTATATGCTTCTGAATATCAATATAAGTCATTAGATATTGCTGTTATTTTCCTTAATATAATTTTTCTCTACTCATTATGAAAGAGCTATGATGGTATGCTCAAGAATATTTCAAAAGGGATCAAGAAGTTATTTAAACATTTAGCTAAACAATAAAAGTGAAACATCCAGGATTTATAGTAGTTTCTGTTGTTCAATAGCGTGTTATGTCCTCTTCCACCATAGACTCAGTCCCTATGAGGACACAGGAAATTAAATAATCAGATGGAAGAATAGCCACTAGTATTCAGATAAAATTAAATGATAAATTGTTTGAGAGCCCAAGTGCTGTAGTCTTTACTTGACAAGGGTCCTTTTGTTTCAGATTCCTTTTTGTCTTTCTTTAATGTTCCTAGTCTGAGGCAGTAAAAGTAGAGAGAAGCCACACCACACTGACCAAGTTCCCAGGCTTTCAGTGGTTGGAGGTTAGAAGAATATGGTTTTTTTCCTCTTCTGTTCTGTTGCTACAATAAATTTGCTACCCTATCTAGAATGCTTGATGTGATTGGTCCTTGACCAAGACATTTATAGTCCGTAGTCAGGAAAGTAAAATTTAAGAAAAGAAGGAAGTCATGTTTTGTAACTATGTTCAGTTCAAGTTCAGTCTATACATAAATATGAGGACTTGTCAATATACAGATATTATAGTCCTAAAACTACAGTTAAAACAAAGTAACTGCCTCTATCATTGTCACCCCCAGACCCATGTCTTTCTCTGCTATAGCAATATGTATAACTGCTGTATTTACATAACTATATCCAAAGAAAGGGCATTATCAGCCTTGGCAAAAATGTCAAACTTATGCCCAGTTTAGATCCATAAACTCAACAGCACAGAAGATACAAATATCTAAGAAGGATTTAAATGCAAAAAGGAAAAATACCTATTTAAGAAAAAGAAATTAACATTTTATTGAAAGAAGCCTTGCATTCCATATAAGCAAGTTCTGGATCAGATCCACCTTATCACCTTCACATTTTCCCAGTGGCAATAGGAGAGTTCCCAGATAACTTTTTCATTTTGAAATGACTTAAATCTTCATCAGAAAGAATGCCTAGAAAATGTCTCAAGCAAAACATAGTTAAACAGGCTCCCAGAATTACACATTTTATATAATCCCAGCTATCAGGAGGCTGAGGGGTCCTCATTCTTAGTGGCTCCAAACTGGAATGTTCCCAAATGAAATTATAAAAAATAGATTAAAAAAAAAAAATTTTTTTTTGTCTTTAGGACATAACAGAATGAACAGCTCTTCCTCCTTTGTTAAAATGCTAAGTAATAGTTCTGACTTTTTGGATATTTTTCGTAAGCAGAATATCATATCTTGGGATAGCATTATCATGGAGGTTGACCTCAGGTCTAATACTATGCCTTTGTTTTTCTGAAGTATTTCTGTTCATGGCCAGATATATTGTTAATCTCCTGTCCTTAAAAACAACTGTGTTAGACCATGACCGTCTGAGTGAAGAGCAAGAAGGCTGTGCTGGTTTTGGCTGGGGTAGAATTAGTTTTCTTCATAGTAGCTGGTATGGGGCTGTCTTTTGGATTTGTGCTGTAAACAGTACTTATAACACAAAGATGTTTTCATTATTGCTGAGCAGTGTTTACCCAGAGTGAAGGCCTTTTCTGCTCCTCACACCACCACACCAGTGAGTAGGCTGGGAGTGCAGGAGAAGGTGGGAGGGGACATAGCTGGGACAGCTGACCCTAATTGACCAAAGGGATATTCCATACCATTTGACATCATGCTCAGCTCATAAAGCTGAGACAAGAAGGAAGGGAGGAACATTTGGAGTGATGACATTTGTCTTCCTAAGTTACCATTACATGTCATGGAGCCCAGCTTTCCTGGAGATGGCTGAATGTCAGCCTAACGATGGGAAGGGGCACATGAATTCCTTGTTTTACTTTGCTTGAGTGTGGGCCTTTTGCTTTCCCTATTGAACTGACTTTATCTAAACTCAGGAGTTTTCTTACTTTTACCCTTCAAATTCTCTCCCCTATCGCAGTCAGGGGGAGTGAGAGAGAAGCTGTGTAGGGTATAGTTACTGTCTAGGATTAAACCATGGCAGGGCACAACTATTTGGGCAAATGAAAGAAAAAGAACTGGAAACAGAAAGAGGCAGTGGGATACAGATTCAGTAAACAAAACTGCTTTGCCTACAGAAGAGACAAACACCTGTGTACTGCAGTAATCTTCAAACCTATGAGGAACAGAGATATTAACCTTTTCTGTCTGGACTCATGCTCTGGAGGCAATTCAGAGTAAAACTCATTTTAAAAGAAAGAAAAGGTTCTCACCACTGAGTAAATCTCTATTTTAAAAAGAGCTTCTGAACAAAAAGCAGTTTCCATTTGACTACAAAGATTGTTAGAAGCCCTGGCTGGGTGTTATTCCGCAACATTCTGCAACCCATTCCAGCCAGTCGGTCAAAATGGAAGCTGGACTTCCTAATTTTAGAATTGGACAACTCATGATTGAGAGTATGCAAGAATTTAAGAATAACAGCCATTGTGATACACTGCCAATTTTATCTAAACCAAACTTTACAAGACAAGAAAATGTAGATGCATCTATCTTGCTTCTTTCAGTCACATTTCCTGACTTAACTAGTAACAATGGTATGGACTATAATAAGTAGATAGGAAGCAGTTAGAAGCCTATAGCCCATATCATCTCTGACAGGAAACAGGAGTGGCTTTAGAAAAAAAATTAAATTGCAGAAGGACTCTTCCACTGGTAATCCCTTGACAGCTTTTTTTTTTAAATCTTCAGATTGATGTCCTGAGATAAGACCCTGTCTTTGGATTTAATCTTAGGAAGTTGTTTTGAATTTGGCCAATTATTCTTGAACCTATCCACATTTTTATGTTTACAACATCCCCTGGCAATGAATTCTGTAGTTTTATTCTGTTCTCCATGAAAACATACTTAATCTTTTTATCCTAGTCAGAGACTGATGTTCCCTATTTCATGTCTTGTGACAAAGACTGGAGAAAAATCACCTTTTCTGGGTCACTCATATAGCAAATCCAGCTTCAGTTTCCTCCTCTAAACAGTGTTGAGTACAGCTGTAAGAAGAAGCTCCTCCCTCTCCATATGGGGTACCACTCTTTCAGTCTCCACACTTCAGATCCTTGCTGGAGAGGGGGTGTAGATTACTGCTGGGCCAAATAACTGAACCATAAAAAAGATCCATTTATGCAAGCAGGGGTATACCACCAGCTCACTAAACAGAGCCAGGTGAAAAACAAACAAACAAACACAAACAAGCAAAACAGCTACCAATAAAAATGAAGGACACACCCACCGCCCAACAAATTCCTGACCTGGTTCTGAAAGATTCCCCTATGACCTTCAGCTCCTCTCATTGACATGTCTCTCTTAAGGACCTTTTTCGTCTTGGTTGTTTATTCATGAACCCATAAATGTATTGCTCTCAGCTCTGCAGTCACACCCTCGGAGCCGGTTGATATTTCTGAATAGAATATGTAATTTTCAGGCAAAAAAAAAGTTGCTGAAAGATACTACTTGGCTAACAAAATAATGAACAGATTCTTGGTGACTGCGCTCTAACACCACATCTAGCTATTCAGCACTTTGCCAATCATCTCAAAAAAGCAAACAAAGAGAATCACTAAAACACTGAAAACCAGATTTCATTTACCTTAGAAGTATCAAGAGTATTTGTACACTAAATATTTTAATCTTACTAAAAAATGAGAATTAACAAAGGAACTAGGAACAGAGGTATTTTGACCTTGAGTACAGACTAGCAAAACAGATTATCTTGGAACTGCTGAACACATTTCTTATCTTCAACTTTTTAAGTATTGCTCCAAGGAGCTTGAGAGCAGTACAGGCATTATGTCTGTATTCCTTGATGTATTGTATCCAATCACTTTTTATTTCACAGTTCATTATCAAGAAGCATTAACTTCTGTCAGAATGAAACTAAGTTTCCGTGGAAGCTTGCTTACACCCCTCATTCACAAATTTGTGTAAGACTAAGGTAATTCAGATGAAGAACGACATTCATGATTTTGTAGTCCTTCTATATTTTGGCTGGAGTTTTCAAAGAAAATTGAAATACAAAAGGAAACAATGAGATGCATAAAAGCAAAGAGAATAGTCTGCTGGACTGTCAGAGACTGGTACTATCAACTGTCTTTGCTGATTAAACAGATAGGGGTAAATGTCAACAGCCAAGTAAAAAGTATTTCAGTAAGTAATCCCATTGATCCCAACATGAATACTTGAGGACCTGAGTACTACTATACACAAAAAATTCTGGAAACATCATACACATTTCCTAAATTAGTTTGGTTTATAGATTTTACAGACTTAGTATGCTTTCATCATCTTAATAATGATTTCAAAGAGCTCTCTATGATTAACACAGGTCAGAACTTTATAAGATTTTTAGGTTTTTTTCAGTTTAGAGGCTCTATACTAGCCTGTGTAATTTCTAGGATACATATAAGAGAGGAAAGATAAGGAAGTGATATCAGATACTGTGTGGGTATCCAAGTAAATTAGCAGAAGAGAGAGAGTCAGAGCCTGACCACTGTTGCTAAGTTTTTAAAAAGCTATCTTGAAATATTGGCATAATACCACTATAGAAGTGATTCAGTGATCCTCACCTTTTCCCAGCTGAAATTAATATATATATACTTCTAGCCCAAAATAACGTGAGAATACCTAATATAGGACTGGAGTTCTTCTGTTCAGCCTTATCCTACATCTGAAAAACAAGCCTGACCTCTAAACAAGTTGAGTTTCTCTATTTTCAAATGAAAAAGCTTTAAAGAATTCTGCAACAGTGCACATGCTATACCACTATCATTCAAGGGAAACGTGAGATACTGGCAGTATTCTTTTATTGATTCAAGTGTGTTTAATGATTCTGTCAGAATTCTCTACAGCACAGTCATTATGGAAACAGACTGGACATTGGCAGAGTCAGAAAATGCATCTTCTCCTTTTAAACGGAGACAGCGTGAGACAGAGCAGGTGTGATCTTATGGGTATGTATTCCTTAAGGAATGTGATGTGTAATGCATCATGAGAGCAAATAAGGAGATACTGCTTTGTCTGCAGAGAAGAATACGTAGAATTAAAGCAACCAGTGTGAGCATAATTTCTTTATTGTTTGCAAGATAATGACAAGAGAAACAGCAGCTGGTGAATTGGGCCTTTCTTTATCTCCCAGTGTGCTGGAATGAGGACAGTGCAGACTTCGGTTTAAATTGTGTACACAAGCAAGAGATAACATCTAGTGTACAAATATATCATTGTAAGTGGGTATTCATACCACTATAACCTTTGGCGCCCCTTCAAAAGTGCATAAAAGGTACTGTAGACAAACAGCTGTGCAACTTCTCTCTCTGGACAGATTAGTCATCTCAGTCAGTAATGCAAATAGAACACATCATGCAGAGTTGCCATGGGATAGTGGAAACATTCCAGGGTTAAGCACCTTCTCTTCCAAGAGGGCCCAAGTTAAAATGTTGGGTTTGACACCAATTTTCTGTAGGACTTCAGGCTATTCACTTATTTCCTCTGCTCTGACTGTAATATCTGTGAAAGGAGAGAGAATACTGACTCACCTACCTCAAAGGCAAACTAAATTAGATTAATTAGTTTGTGCTTATATAAAGCTTGGAAAATGTCAAGGCTATATAGCTATTGTTAAATAGATGACAAAAAAAGCAGATTGGACAAGTACAGAGCAGGAATGCAAAAGGTATCTTAGTCATTATTTTTATCAGTATCCAGAATATAATTCTTATAGTAGATACAGGTAGTTAGAAGAAATGTATAGAGTTCTTTCACAGAAACATTTCTTCAGTGAATGTAAAAGGAAATGAGAGCACAAGCACAAGTTCTATCACTTCTGAACTTTTAGATTCAACAGAAAAAGATGTTAGTCCTCTATCTCATTTGATTTGTCTTGTATTAAAATAGTATACAAATACTCCAGTATATGGAAAGGTCCTGTCCACCTGAATGGGGAAAAAGATACAATAAAAATTATCCCCTCCTCGAAGACTAGGGCCACAAGGCTGAATGGAATTAATGTGCTTCCCTTCTACTTCTTTATACAATGCAATTGTAAGACCTGAATTTCTCAGGGAAAACTGCAGAAATCAATGTCCCATGAAGACAGTTTGAAAATGTGATGTATTTTTCTCAGAGTAGGGAGATTACTTAAAATCAGGGTTGAAAGACCCAGCTCTCCACTCCTCTGTCATCCCAAGTGCACAAAATACTCTAAACTTCCTCATTCGATCTTTCAAAAATTCTCTTGTTTCCCATTCAGTTTACTGCAATTCGTCATTCTGTTCTATTTTTCACTTCCCACTGTCCATATTTACAGGCATCAGATTATTTAAATTTGCTGGCACAGAATTACTAGTCATTTTAAAGTGACTCTTTCCTGGCAATTGTCCATTTCTTAATATTCTGGTACTTAGAAATACAAAAATCATTGTATCAGGGCTCTCAAATAATTTCATCCTGCAAACCATCCGTAAACAAATGGATCTTACTATTACTGTGTTCATCTGTTTTTAAAAGTACAAGAACATTTGCCCAAGGCTAAACATTAACGTGCAAAGTTATAATGCTACACAGGTATTTTAAAGAAAAGCAGGAAACATAAAAACAGATTCAGAAACTAAGGATGCTGTAAAAGTTACATTTGGAGTAATACTGGTAGGATTTTATTTGAGGAAGGGAATGAAAGTATTGTAAAATAATAGAAGTTCTTCAAAAATAGAAACCAAACAATACTTTTCCCTTTACAGTTGTTGGTTGTGTGGAGGTATGACCTCTACACCAGCATGATAAATTATGAGCTGAATTATGTGGGAGAGTGACTTCAGAGGGGCACCATCTCCTTCATTTAGGCCAGACAAAGGTTTTGCATTTCAGAGGTATCTGTATATAAACACACCCCTATGCACAAACAAAGCTGGTCTGTAGATTTACAGTGTTAGCAGACAATTCCACTTGATTCATTAGATTCATCTGAGAGGAAATTTACAAGATAAGCTTATTTTTGCTAAACTTTCAATCTACCATTCATTAAGAAACCACATGGCCTTTGCAGACTGATTTTCAAGTTCCCTGTATCTACAGGTTTTCAAAGTTAAATCCTCTCCAAGGGCAAAAATCAACAACAACATTTCTAAGACTAGCAGGAGAGCAGAAAAATAGCATGGCAAAAGTGCGGAAGTAATAACTCTGCAGAATAGAGCAGAGAACATCAGACACTCAAAAAATGTGCCAGATTTCACACAGCCATCACTCTAAACACTACACCCACTGACACTCACCCCATGATTATCATCTCAGGTTATATTCCTCCTGAGCATCCTGAGTATTTGATTTATTTGCACTATTAATTTATCCACGCATCTGTGATCTCTTAGCTATTTAATTGATTGCCTTTAATTGATCTAGCCATCTGTGATATCTTACTCATTTAATTGATTTTTTTTATTGATCTAAACATCTTGTAGCTTTGTTGCCACCTAGCTGGATCAAAAGTCACTGGCTGCTATCATTTACACCCCTTAATTCTTAGTATACATCTATGCACTGTCACATGTCTTCTGAGGGAAAAGAGGCAGAGGATGAGGTCAAATACCTGAAGCTTCATCTTGCTCTGATTTATCATGGCCAGGTACTGGCTGGCAGAAACTGCGTTGATTTCAGTGACACTTTTCCTAGCTAGCTGGGCATCAGAGCATTCGTTTTCTTCCTGGAATACAGGCTTTATAGAAACACAACATGAACAACAAAATAAAGTTTTTAAAAAGAATTATAGATAACAACAAGATTTCCTGCATGCTAGCAGGGTTGCAAATCTCTTGTTTACACAGTTCTGCAGTGCAAGTGAATTACATATCAGAAGATCTTTGTTATGAAGCTTCATCCCAGCAGTCAAGTACTACTGACAAGCAAAGTGTCATTACTGATTTTAGCTCTCACATAACAGCGGCACCACTGCTAGTAGAGAGTGTGATAACAGTATTCTGAATCATGAATGGCATAAAGGGTATCCTTTTCATGTAATAAGCCTTTGGACATAGGACTAAAGGCATAGGAGATCACACGATATAGCAAATTGTATTGAAAACTGTAATTTCATGTAAAATTATGCAAATATATGTAAATTATATGAGAATCTTATTGTTAATCTGCAAAAAGTGAGAGCTCTGGTGAAGGCAGACAAGGAATTTGTAGGACTTAGAAAAGGACTTGATGATTTTATTTCATACTGAAGTATTTGATGTAGTTTAAACAGTATCCTGGATTTCTCTGTATATTGATCAACTAGAGCAGTTCCTAATCCAGCAGTTAGTAAAGTAATAAAGTTAGAGAAGAGAATGAATTAGGTATTAGCAATCTTTTACCTGCTCTGCTCTGTTCTTGGAGCCCCAGATCAGGAGTACCTCCAAACAGGAGACAAGCAGTGTGGAAAACAAAGATGGGTAAAGAGTAGTAAAGCATTTACAGAGATGGTGAGTAGTCCCCAAAGAAGAAAGAAAGAATACAGGAGGACAGGGAAAAAGAAGTGGGTGAAGAATTAAGGCTAAGGTGAGTCAGTAAAACCCAAGTGCAGAACTCAAAAGCAAGGAAAATAATAGAAAATTTCTAGTCAAAGTAGCAAAGATAGAGCAGATCACAACACATATAAGTTATCTTTCATATGACTCTTGATTCACAAATTCTGTAGCGCAACTCTGACACTGGCCAGCACTAAAAAGCTCACCAGAAGGAGGAAATCCAGAGGAGAGAAAAGAAAAAAAAAAAAAAAGAAGTTACTAGCTTACTAAATGCCAGCTGTGTCTGTAAACTCCATATCTCAGATAAGAGCCTTTTCTGTTTTCACATTTGTCCTCTTCATATGTGATTACTGTCCTGGCCTTGCAGGTATCCTGCATTCCACAGACTAACCATATATTGTTTGACAAAATAATCCTTCCTTTAACTCCTATTTTTTTGTGTGCACGTCAGTATTTTCTATCTAGAAAACCTGCAACTAGAACTTTCTAATCTACCTGTTTAAGAATATTTACTTTTCCTATTTTTCTCTATTTCTCTTTTTTGTTCTTAGGAGGTGTGTAGCTAGACTGAAATATGCTTATTTTGACCACACAAACATACTACTACCACCACAAGTGTTCAAAGCATAAAGTGTGCTTTCTGACATTGCTCTAGAAAGTGCACAACAATATACATATTTAAGAATATTAGGGAAAAAACTAATTAAAAATGAGAATAAGATCAAAAAATCTCTAAGAAAGTTAGATACTCCATACTACACAGTTTTCTCTTCAGTGAGATATAAGAAGGAAGCTATCTGATCAGTGTTTGATGCTAGTCACATCATGTTGTATATTTTCTCCACCAGTAAACAATAAAATTCAACACAGTGGTGGGCAGAGGTAAAAGGTAATGAAGAAAAAATAATCAATTCCATAGATAAAACAGAGATCTGTCTATACTTTCTATCTTTGGTCTGGGCAGTCATAAACTTCAGAAGCTGTAGGATATTACTACTTCAGTGTATTCTTCCTTTAAAATAATGAAGTCTGTTACAACTCCTTCCTGTCCCAGCAGTTCTCTTCTGCATGGGACTCCATTTCTGACTTGGCTGTTAAGTGTCATGGGACATTGTTGCAAAGGCATGCAGGACAGATGATGGCAGATTGGACAACATGTCCAACACTACTCAAGAAGTTTATTTTGTTTTTTTCTAAAACTATGAACCAAACCAGTCAATTCCTTCACAAGTCCATTGGAGATAAATCTCTCCGCAAGCACCTGGTAGGCACTGCTGCCTTAAAAAGTCCCTGTGCTACTGGTGATGCAACTTCTTTACTATGTGTCCTGCACTGTAGCACTTCATGAGATCTGCTCTTGCCTAAGGTATACTGAGGTGTTGAACAACAAAATGCTCCTCAGATGCCTCATGCATGAGCCCACAGTGCTCCAAGACCCACCGGAACATTTCAAGTATGGCCATGATGGGCCTGACACCAAGGCTCACTTGGTGGGGGTCTTCAAGGATACTGGCCCGTGCACCATCAGTACCAAGAAAGTGAACATTATGACCAAGAACATCTGTCTGACTTGCCTTATCCAAGGAGAAAGGATGTCAAGAGCTATGGTGCAGTTTCCTAACAGCTAGAAAATATACACTACACCTAGATTCACACTGGGATGTCCTAAGCTATATATGGGATAAAGTCCTTTCCCTCTAGCAGGCCCTAAATCTTGTCGCAAGGTTGCATGGGCTTGGGCTTGATGTAAGTTTGGCAGTTCTGAGTTTGGATGTGAATACAAGCTCATACTCATACTCAACAAACAATAGCTTATTATAGCCACTGGTGTTGACAGATCACTGGTGTTGCAGTATCTGATAAACAGCAGTCTTGGGTGTGACTCCTGGTCAGTGCAAAACATTATTTTCCTCTGTTAATGATTTGTTAATAAATAATTCTAGTACCTCTCTCCTGGCAATGTTCACAGAAAAGAACCACACCCAACTCACAAATAGTTATATTTTGGGGTCTGTCTTTCTTGATTGCATCACTTTCCCTCAGGCAGAAGCAAAATAATTGTCTGAAACAGTCATTTGTTTACCTCTATTCCACACAGCTTTAGCTGCTCAGTTTTCTCACCCAAGAATTGTCCTCTGTTTCTCAATTTCTAGATTTCATCTCCATTTTAAATACCACAAAAATGTTATTTGGTGGTGAATCAGGTCTCATTATTTTAATTACAAATAGGTAGGTTAATGAATATTGAAGAAAAACACTTTTAAGAACAGGGAAGATGCTTAATACAGTCACCCTGCTACCAGTCTAGCAATATCTAGTCTGTGTCATAGAAAAAATTAATTTTGAATGAAAGTATCTGAGGAGGCCAGTAACTCCTGCAACGGAGAGGTCAGGGTTTTGAGGGTACAATCTCAGAGACAGACAGCAAAGTAAACCATTCTGTAGACTTAACCAACCCTTTGCATTCTGCCTGTAGTCTTCAGGGACAATTTATCAGAGTCATATAAACTTGTGTTTTTTCCTTCAGGGAGAAGATGAAGTTTAGTGAGAATTAAATCCTCAACAAAGCTTTAGGTTGTCCTTGTTAGAAATAAAATGGTGATTCTGTCCATTCGTATTCAGCAGAACTGCTGAACTCAAATCCACATCTTCCTGAATAATTTTTTTTTCATTTTATGTGATCAGTCAAATTTCCTGATGAGACTTACATTTCTATAAGGAAAGACAATGAAGCATTTAAATGTATTTTTGAGTAAAAAATCTAAACTTGTTTTTTCTTATAATACTCCAATTTCCAAAGCTATTGCCTAGAAACTGAATGTCAGCTCAGAGATTAATGATACATAAATTGCAAAATAAAAATAATATTTTTTTTTAAATTCCTCTTTAGAGACACATGATTTAAATTCACCAGCCACCTCAAGCAGAAATTGGATTTCTATTTTCTTTTGCTTTACTCCCACTTATTCATAATGTACATATCCCACGAAGGTCTGCTATACATCTTCACCCTTTTTTTTCCTCCATCTTCTCTGCCTGCATTGTGACTTAGACTGTCAAGCTCTTAAAGCCATATACTTTATTAGTCCACATTTCAAATAATACATTTTCTTCTTTTTCCTGCCACTTAGGCTTTATAAGACAAAAGCAGAAGTGAATATTACTTTAAAGAAGGGAAATCATTTACATTTGAGACCATGTAGTGGAAATGTTAAAGTGGAAGCCTTGGACTGATTAGATTGTTTCAAAGCTTTTTTGTGACTTTGACTGATTGAATTTGCCCGTGGCACTCCTAACAGTAATGATACTGTGATTATTTAAGCAGCAAGTAGCTTAAGGATAGACTGAGCATGTTAACTTTGAATTTCCAAGCTTTCACCATCTTGCATTTTCAACAATACTGCAACATGGATTGTGTGGCATTTTCTGCAGCTGCCATTTACTTACTTTTAATATGTGAATATTACTGCATAGTTTTTTGGAAATGTGTTTGATATTTCCATGCTGGGTATGTCATAGGTATGTCAAGGCACTAAAATTGTCCTAGCACTGTTTAAAGCAGATGACCCTCTGTGCCTTCCCTCCCCAGAAGAAATGATCAGGAAGTAGACATCCATGGATACTTATGAGGAAACAGGATAAGGAGAGATCTTGCACTCTGGATAAACAGTTGAACAGTCTATAGGACTTGTCATAGTTTTACAATATGGTGTCTTGTCATTTGACAATGCCACACAAATCAGTCTCAGTAACAGAGTATTTCCTCTCTTCAGGCGTCATCTCCTGCATTACCATATAGCATGTTCTTTGCTCCTTCTGGGGAATCTAGCAGGTAGAGAGAAGGGGAGGAACATGTTTCCTCCTTTCCTTTGGGGCAACTGCCTCACAGTACAGTGCATTTTCTTTGTGTTTGTCCTACATTCTCTCATTTTGCTTGTAAGCTCTTCATCATCCCAGTTCCCCCACATCATTAAGAGAAAGTAACCCTATACTTCTGTGATACTATGCTGGTTTTATTTCTATTTGTAGAACTCCGTTTTTAACTGTCTTAACTTGCAGCGCCCCCCCCCAATCTTCTCTCTTGTATTTAGCACAGTGCAAATAATAATTTCCTGACACATATTTTCTATTCAAATGTAAGTATTTTTTTCATTTTTCGAAAAAAAAAAAGTACATAAATATCTTCAATCTTATTTTAAGAATCTACAAAACAAAGTTATTTTTAAATAAGCCTGACAAATACATTATGATTGGGACTGAGGACAGTTGACATGAATTTTTCTGTCATTGAACATCATAAAAAATGTAAATAAATATTTTACTGATGCCCTAAGAAAAACGAACTGAGTTTAAACATGACTTTCACACTTGTTTTTTGTACACCTTGCCTTTGAAATACTAACAGTACACTTCATATTTCTGGAGATATCTCTTAGAGTCTTCTGTTCTTCTTGGTTTCAGAGGGAGGCACAAATGTTTGCAACTCCCCTACAAACAAGATACCAGGTTTTATTTTGATTTTCTCGTTTCAATTTTATCAAGCATTACACGAGTTTATGGCAATTTAACTGGATAGAAGATATGCTATCACACTATGAGGACATATAAAGGCCAAAGCAATTTAGTATCAGAGGCTACAGAGACAAGTTGTTAAAGGGCCATGGGACCTGAACTGCATTTCAGGAAGAGTACATTTTAAGGAGTATTGCAGCTTGGTAAAGAATTTGGCTTACATTCATCTTCTTAAAATTCAAATTTAAATTTGCATTACCAGTTCAGCAGCTCTCTGGCTACAACTTAAATGCTCTAAACAAAGACTAAATTACTACCAAGGATACTTTGGATTTTAGATTGCTCTTTGAAATAAAAGAAAATACTGGAATGTAAAAATTATGAGAATACTCAGGATCTTCGGGAGCTATCAAGAAAAAGGATAAAATACAGAACCATTTAAATGATGACCAGAGAAGACCAAGATCTCTTGATGGATAAATGCCCCATTCTGATTTTTTACTGTCTGTATAAAACAAATGACTATATATTACCCAGACTACAAACATCATTTGCAGGGAAAAAAAAAAAAAAAAATCTGTAAGGATTTTTTAGTATAAGGTGTTAACTTTTTGAAGTATCATCTACTTCTAATGCCAGAACCCTGTTATGTTTTATCCTGGAACTGATGGTTCCAGAGGTAAGTGAGTAACACTTGATACTACAAATCATGTAAAAACCATGCTAATAATGAGGACAGCCCAGTCTTTTACTCTCCTGTCTCAACGTTGCAGAAGAACCAAAGAGGGATCCATTTCCTCTCCATATGTATGGAAGGTAGGTGTCAAAGCAGCGTGAATGGTATAATATTAAAACATGTTTCACAGGTGTCAAAAAAATACCTCCATCATTTAAAATGAAACTGGCCAAAACACACAAATTTTCTGTGTATTAATGAGAAAGGAGAGAGCATTTGATGGTTCAGCATTAAAACAATTCCACAGAGCTTTCAGGAGAAATCTTTATGACTTAACTTTTTTGTGAGATATATTTAGTAGATACAATTCCAGAATAACAATTCTTCATTTTACATTAACAGCAACTGATTATATGTCATTAGCTTTAATTACAGATACAAAGATTTTCTTGATTTCAGGATTGGTGATACAAAGACATGAGCACTCTTAACTCCAAAGTGGAACTTCAAGAATATGTTATGAGAACACTCAGTGCTTCCAATGCCAATGTCTTTCTTATTCACATGTTATTTAGGTGCAGTCTGTAAATTAGTTTCCAAAGGAGAGATTTTTTATGAGGCCATTTAAAAATAAATCCTAGGATACAGACAGTGGCTACAATTTCCACTGATTTACGTGAAAGAAGTACTAAGTAACATTTCAGAGCAGAGGTTTAGAGCATGTAAAAAAGCAGAAATAGTCATAATGGAAGATCCAGGAGAGTTAACACCATAAATTCTAATAGTCCCTTCATCTTAACCATGGCCTATTATCTAAATGTATAGTAAAATCTTATTAAAAAACATATCTTGTGTGTTATACATCTGAAAAATATTTTTGAGAATATATTTGTTACCAGAGTGAAGTGTACTTGCAGTCTATGAAACAAGTCTTGCTTCTGTAGTCTGTTAAAATACTTACAAATCTACAGTTCCATATGTATTCATAGATGTACACGATTGACTGGCAAAACAAGTGTGGTATGTTATGGATTTTAGTTGCAAAACAGCAGGCCTGTTTTCTTAATATGAAATTGCTCCCAGGCCACAGATGTGTACACCAGGTTTAATCCACAAGTTAATTAAAATGACTGACTTAGAAACCTTCTGAGAAAAAAAAAAAATTAAAAAAATAAATGGAAAGAACAAGTCAAATCTGCTGCTGGCATACAAATAATTTCACTATTGCTTTTGGTAACTTTTTCTGCGTATCAGGAGTACTTGTTTTGAGATGTTTCAAATGCACATGATCTTCATGGTCAGTATTCCCAATGAGACGTTTTCAAATTGGCAAATTAATCTACAATATAGTTTCCTTAAAATAATGTGGTTTTTTAATTTATTTTTAAATCGCAGTAACTATTTATCTAAACCATCTGAAAAAATCTTGTATCTTTGTTGCTATTTAAAACATCATTTTACTGCTAATAGTATCATGATATTGCCAGCTAGGTCTGAAAACCAGACCACTTGCACAGCAGGAGTTCTGCTTGTTTATGTAAAATTAGTTTTCTTGCCGATAGGAACTACATGAAAGATTCCATAATGATTTTGCTATGAATCAGAAGTGATGAAACATCTGGCTTCTTGCCTCAACTGGTTTTGCAGTGAAATTTCTATTTTTTCAAGAACTGAAGAAGAGAATTTATAATTCAACATTTCAACTAATAGCAGTCCATCATTTTGTCCAAGTAAAAGTAAATGAGATATGTTATATATGTTATGAGATTATATATGTCTTTAAAGGAGGAAAAAAAATTAAAAAATAAAAGAACCAAGAACAGAATGGTGTAATACTTTTGATAAAAAACTGGTGAAAAACAAAGCCCCAAAGCTTTAGCATGTGTAGGCTGTGGGGAAATATAAAAAAAAAAAACAACAACAATAAAAAAAAATATACAAACTAGCCCACAAACTCTGCTTGTGATAAAACACATGCACATACTTTGTAATGCAAAGCACACAAAATAAGCCTTTATATACCTGGTGCAAAGAGAACTTAAACCAAACGGCACTAGCAGACTCACCTTCCTGGAGTACTTCAAAAAGTAAAGAGAGCAGTATTATTCACATGAGTAAACATTTCAAATACAGGTAGTCATTACACTTTTTAAGCAATGTCATTGTCTATTTCAGAATACGATCAGGAAGAATTTAACTACATTACTGTGAAATAAATCTTTTTGCATGTGGATTTCCTGACCATTTTCTTATGGTAGAAATCTGAGCAAGTTCCAAATGATTCTGAAACATAATTCTCTTTTTTTGTGTGTGTGTGTGTGTGATAAAAGCAGTAATTACACAAGCATCATTATCCTCCAGTAACTGTGAAAAGGATGCTAGATAATTTAGGAAGCTATTTTGGTTTTATTTTCACTCTAGAGATTCTTCTAATCTTTCACTGTTAGCTATCTGTTCTGCACCTGGTGAAATTGATAAGAAACACTGTTGGGCAGGCAGATAAGTGCCTGAAGTATGAAAATAGAGTAAAAACATATTAGAATTTCAAAGATGTTTGTCTTATATGTACATGTGAAAGTAAATCTATAACCATACCCTCAGGTTATTCTGTTTAACATTACGTTTAAGTCAAAGCTTAAATTGCAACATTAGACTTGCAAAAAATGCTTTCTGTCCTTTAGAGCAGGTTTTGACATCTGCAAAATTAGGTAATATTGGAATAATCCCAAAGAATTAACTGAATCAGAATTTGGCTCATAGGATTTGTTACAAATTGGAAAAATATCTATAAATCCCTTGTCATGGTTATTGCTTTAGAGGAGGAGATAAGGGATGTAAACATAGATAAGAACAATATTAATGGAAGAAAAAACCTTCACAATTTTTCCACTGTTGAGTTTATGTTTTAAATTACGAATTCTGATTAACTTTTTTTATGGCTGTGAAAAGCATGTATAGTCTTACTTCTCATAAAAATTATTCAACTTTTTTAACCTCTTCAGATTCAATATCTGATGTACAAGATACATCACAAATGAAATCTGACTGTAGCACTCCACTTTAGAAAACTGTGTATGAACCAGAGCTCTATTTTAAGCTCAGGATTTTGACTTTCAATTTGTTACATTCATGAAATAAGTTTCAGCTGTCTTTTGTGCACAGTGAAAGTCCATAACCTCAAAATTAGAAGCTAGTGTTAGAAGTTTTGTCACCAAAATATTTAGTTACCCTGTTTTTTTGGTTGCCCTATAACTTAACAACATGCCTAACCTTCCACTCTTGTCTTGCTCAAAGATTTAACTGATTCTGGAAAAAAAACCCCAACAAACCCACATTAAATGGAGGTCTCAGACAGTGAAAGATAACTTTCAAAAACTTTTTAGCTAAAAGTGCTGCAAGTTTCAGCAGCTTTCCAAAACTTTTACCAGATAATTTAGCTTGTTCTGGGAAAAAAAAAAAAAAGAATTAAATTAACACATACAGCTCAAGTAATGTTTTTTATGACTTCAAAACCAAAAAAATTGTGTTTTGGAATTGTGCATCTGTTACAAATTACATCCCCAACTCGAAGTCTTCCTGTGTGAATTTGTGCCAAACACCAGGAAGAAAGCAGTAGATGGGGGACTGAGAAAAGGTGTATGGCCTCATGCCTAAGAGTTCAACAAGTGTCGTATACAGCAGTCAAACACTCAGTTAATATGTTTACCTACTGAATTCACCAGAAGTTTCTGAGTCTGAGTCTTTCCTAGCTGCACCGAGAGTGCACACACCAGATAGACCTAGTGTCACAAAACACAGGAACTGGAAACATACGCTAGAAACAGAAGTGCACTGAGCCTTCCTGGTAGGATTGCCTCCAGGTAGGAAACATCTGAGCCATCATGATACTGCTTCATATCATGTTTTGGTTCAATAAAGAAAAAAAAAAACAACAATTCTGGGCTGTTCCAGCCTCTTCACCAGACTTTACTAAAATGTTGCAGTCCATGGCAAGAATAAGAAATAATCTGATAAATGACTGATAAAACATACAAAAGAGCAAGGTCATGGGGTACTGTCATCACAGGGAGGTGGGAGCACCAAAACATTTAGGTGGATGACTCAAGAGTTGGAAATGTCAGGATTTCTACTCAATAAGGAGCTTTGCTGTAAAATCTGTAAAATCTTTTGCTGTGATATCTTTGAATCCCATCCTCAGGAGCTCAATGAAAGCACACACTCAAAGATTCCTGTTTTAAAAAGGAACCTCCTACATCTGTAGCAAACACAGGGATACATATTTTTTATGTCTTCCCGTATACTGAATGCCAGTGTAGAGAAATATGATTTCGCAGGGGCTCAGCCTCGTCTCAGTTCTGTACAGAGCAGAAAGTATCATCAAGATTGTCTGATGACTATGAAGAAGGCAAAAAGAACCAAATTGTATGGTCTTTGCCAGCCAGTGAAGAAAGTTCCTTCTTCTCTTTTTCTACTTCATTCATTTGTTTGTTTTCTGGACTGTAGCTATTCTGCACAGTATTCAATGTACCAGCATCATTTTAAAGTGCCTTCACTCTTCACCCTCAGGTGACATGGCAATGGCATAACATTTTGAAGAGGAAATGCTGTCAGTTGGACATGCAGGAAACTCTGAATGAGCCCAGATGATTCTCAAAATTGCAGGAATAAAAAGGTAAAGGGGGATGAAGGTCTGAGCTCAGAGTAGACTGAAAAACTAATTTTAAGAGACAAAGGGGATTATCACACAAAGAACAGCTGTTGCAGGTGGAATTACTAGTAACTGAAATAGAGGCATGCTTGTTGACCTTCTATATAAAATATGAAGTCAACTACATAACTGTTAAGTGCTAGGTGTTCGTAAAGGCACCACTTTAACGAATCCTGCCAGCAGCTTGGAAGACACCAGGTTTGGTGATGCCTTGGCCATGTTAAAACACATTTTTTCTCATTGAAAACCACATACATCTTGCTAATTCTTTGTTTTACTGTTACAGGTCATATTTATTAGACCACACCAAATCTGTATAGTCAAGATGCCTTTAATCATCAGGGTAAGAAGGGAGGAAAGAGTGAAGGGAGAAAGAGGAAATTAAACCAACACTAAGTAAAACCATTGCCTGATTCCAGGGCATGTACACTAATAAATCTCACATGCATTTTTATGGAACAAGTAATTTGTTTGTTCATTTTCTCAATAGTGTGCACATGGAAGGCATAAAGAGTACTGAAGTATGGGGGATCTTTGCTATTTAACTCAGTCCATAGGACTGCATGCATACCTTGACATTCATTGTACTTTACATGAACTACCCCAAAGACTCTGTCTCTCACTTTTTGTGTTAGTGTAGTAAATGTATGGGGATTTTTTCATTTAGTCTTCCCCCCGCCCACCAGAAATAAAGTTATTTATTTATTTTTGTATAAGTGAAGAGTCAGTTGGGAAATGGATCAAGAGGCAATTTTGAGAAACTGCTTTTCAACCCAAATACTCAGTTATATTGTATGTGAAATAATTTAATAGTCATTCTCTTTTAAGACTCTAAATGCATCCTCTATCCATGTGTAAAACGAGGCCTAGAAACTTCTAATGCTTCTACCAAACACCAGAAACTCACAAAAAATATTTGGCAGATTTTTTTTCTTCTTTAATAGAAACATAATTTGTTTAATGTTATATAGCAAACGGGAATTAAATCCCTGCAGCACTCTTCTGTTTTCCCTGAATACTTTTTATTCTAGGTTAACTTAGAGGGGGAATAAGGCAAAGGAATGAAGTAATTTATATTAAAAAAAATTAGATGAAACAGGAAAAGGACTTCTCTTTTGCTCTTGTGCTTAGTGGATACATTTTTAGATGACTGTCTTTCATGCTCTAATCCTCTGTGGGCTAAAACAACAATGCTGTTAAATGTATTACACACAGAATATTGGGGGATTTTTTGAGTTTTGATGTTGGGATGTTGTGGGTTTTTTTGTCAGTTGTTGTTGTCGTTGAATTTGTTATCTGATAGTGTGCTTAATCACATTACAGACATGTAAGCTGATTTTTTCATCAGCCAGCCATTAATAAAATCCCTATAGCATGAATTGACCTTTGTACAATAAAACATATCTGAATTTGACCACCACCTTGAAGCCAGAAAAATGTCATTTCCAGGTGAAAACAATGTTTTGCAATGGGTGTTTACTGCATTTTGCAATGTGTATATTCATAACCATTCAATTCAAGCCAGCCACCTTTGTCTTTAATTCATAACATGAGAGTCTCACAGCAAAATTTCTTGCTAGATTATCAAAAGTAAATGTTTATTCTGTTTGTTTTGAAATTCCAAATGTATTAAGATTAAGCAGGCATATAAATTTGAATTTAAATCATATTACAAAGGAAGGAAGGAAGGAAGGAAGGAAGGAAGGAAGGAAGGAAGGAAGGAAGGAAGAAAGGAAGCAAGGAAGGCAGGAAGAAAGCAAGACAG
>WTSP01016218.1:0-71880 GCA_025331215.1 Actenoides lindsayi | reverse complement strand
GAGAACAGAACTAATTCTGTTCAGTGATTTTACTTTTCAGCTCAGTTCTTCTAACTAACTACACTTTCTGAAGTTAGCAGCCTGTTCTCACAGACAGTGCCTGCTTCTAGCAGTGACAACACCCAGTGTTCAGAGTTACTACCAAGGACTGGTGTGCAGACCAAGGCCACTAATGGATCTTGTGCACCACATTGGGGGTGCAGAAAGTAAAAGGCCACATCTGCGGGACGATCAGCCAGGACAGGTGACCCCATCATACTCAGTATAAAGCTGAGGGAATACGAGGGTCTTGCCTGATTGGCTGGCTTTGCTTGGCTTGGTTCAGGTCCTCTTCAGGTTTCTTCCTTGAAGCATCCAAGGATGACTCTGTCCATTCTGCCTTCAATCCCAATCTGTGTGTTCCTGAATCTGGTACCAGAATGCAGCTCCTGAACATAGTTCCCATCTGTGGCTGGGCCCAGTCTCAGACTTTCCTGGTGCCTGCTCCATAGCATCAGTAGTGATGGTGATTTAATTGCCATCAGGAGGGGTTGGGTTTGATACTGGTTTTGTGCATATTTGTATCTATTCAATTTTTTATTATTATTTTAATTTTCATTGACTCTGTTCTAGTTTCCTTTTCTAATCGCTAAGTCTCTCTCCCTTATTCCCTTTCTCTTTCCCTGTTCTTCTTCATCTGTTATAGGTCTAAGAGGCCTCCCTGACCCTAAACCGTGACACCATGGTAGCACTGCAGCACTGACAAGGACAGTCATACTCAGGATTCAGCCTCTGCCTGTACAATTCAGAGCATAGCTTTAGGACAAAGATTTACCTATTTCACAAAATAAGTCCCTTAAAGAAGTCCCCAAAACCCCATCTGTTGCTGTGGTCATTCCAGCTGAAGCCACCTTGCTTCATACTAAAAAATAAAATATAAAAAACTAAATATCTAAGGACAGGGACTGAAACACAGGTCTCTCAGAACAGTGATTGAATGGCTAATCTCTCTTTTCTATGCTTAGTAGTTATTTAGAATATTTTGTAGCGCGCTCACACACAAAAAAAGTCAAGATTAAGCAGGGCACATATTTCTATTCTAACGCACATTTTTGTCCTCCTTGTTAGATGCAGGACACCTAGGTTGCCACCTCTTTCGTGAATCAAACAACAAGGAGATCTGAATGTAGGTTTATATATTCTTGATTGGAGTCTTCATTAGTGACTACAAATAGATTCAGTTTTCTCCCTGCTCTTCCTGTGAGTGCTCCCTAACACCTTAAAATTTGCATTCAACCAAAACTAATTCATCAAATTCCACTGGAATTTGGCAAGTTTTTCCTTTCTCTTGAAACCTTCTCTGGAAAAACCCATTTTATTGGGCATATCAATTGTCAATCAAATTAAAGAAGGCTCTCACATGTGCTCATTTTCAGCTTTGAGAACCACAATTAATAACTGAAGAAACATCTGCTAGTTACAAAGAGAGTGCTGTTACCACTTTAGAGAAGGATGTCTTACCATAGAACCTATTGAAGAATGAAGAGAAATTATCTTCTTTATCCTCCTGTCATTTTCAGTTATAGCACTCATGTTAGAAGATAATTAATAACAAAAAAAAAAAAAAAAAAAAAAAAATCTTACTTAAATTAGCCCCTGGATTTTTCCTTATTCGTAATTAAGCTGCCCCTCTGGGATTCCAGTAATTTGTGCACAAGAGATCCAATAACACCCAATACATAACCACTTTGGCAAGAAGCAAAAAAAGAACATCCTTTCTAAAGGACTGCTTTTCCACATTAGGACCCTTTACAGTGATGAAAACAATCTGTCTGGAAGCAGAGGAAAAATGACCAGAACCATTTTTGATCAAGGCAATTTTATCAAATTTTCTACCAGAGGCTAACCACAGGAGACAAGAGCATAACAGGAAAATTAAACTGGCATCTCTGAGCACACATAAAACTGGTAATGTTTGCAAAGTCACAAGATTTTAAGTAACAAAGTCCTATAATCAAGGTATAAAAATAAATGCAAGGTACTTATTGTAAGAAACCTGATGAAATCAAACCCAAGTTTTCTGAAGACTTAGCAGTAGACGCAATTATTCTTCTGAGGTGAAGTTGAAGTGGCTGTTACATCCAGGCACAGGAGATGGTAGTGTGCTGCCCCCCAGAGACTGTACTGATTGCTTCTCTTAACACTCCTTTAATATTAGCTGCAAACTCTTGCATCGTTAGTTTGCCCTCGGCCCAAACTGCTTTGATCTAGTTAGTTCTGAGCTGTTGTAGGCTTCGGAAGCTGTGTGAAAGAAACTAATCATTTTCTTAACTGCTGCAGCTGAAATCTGATTCTAAAGGCAGTAAGTAGGTGCAGTGTCGTACACTTTTTGTCATTGTGTTATCTGAAGTTTCCAATTTATCTGCAGTCATAAAAATAAATGTGGATATTTACTGTTTGCTCATACAGAATCACATCCCCACATATTGCTTCTTTGTGTTTGCGTTTAAGAAGATAACATGAGAGATTTGATTGCATCTTACCTTCTCTGCTTTGCAGACACCAAAACATACCAAGGTGAGGAAGGTTTCCCACTCACACTTCCAAAGCCTCTCTAGTTGCCCAAGTTCTTGTTTTGTCTTGAAAAAACAGTAAAATATCACAACTGCAATGGCACCAAAAGGTATGTAAAGTCACGGATGATTGTGTAATGTAGGAAATGGTTTTATCATTCAAAAAACAGGCCTAGGAAGTAAGACCTCCAGGCACAAGCACTCACAGCTGATTTGCTGGCTCAGTTGTGCCTGCCACTTTACATGTATTTAGTTTTTCACTAGATCTCACTAATCTGCTCTGAGCAAATCAGTCTCAAGTATCTCCTCCTTCCTGGTCGTCTGTTCACCTGGCTCCCTCTCTTTCATTATTTTGATCCCCTTTTTCCCTTAATCTTTTTCACCAACCTAAGCATTCCCAAAGGACTTCTTTCTGCTTCAGATCTTTTCTTCATAGAATGCTCTCCTATTGTTGATTTCAACTGTATGTTTCACAATTCTGAAACCACAGTCTATGAAAAATTAATAAAGCATGGAGTTGAGATGTCCACAGTATTTTTCAGCTAATTCTTACTTCTTACTCCCCACCTTTACATCCACATACCTCCTGTTTTCTCTCTAGGGTCTCTGACATTAGGTCCACTTTGTCTTAATTCTGGTAAAAACACAAAACTGAACAAAAATCCTGGTAGAGAATATTTGCTGTAAGGTATTACAATGTCAAGGAGAAAATGACTCATTTTTCTTCTGTTCTTCATCTTTACTCAGAATGGAAATTCGTTATTTACAACAAGCTGAGAGCTTGTCATATTGTCTTCTGCTGCAGATAATTCATGTGCATCTTGAAGATGTGAGAAGTGATCTAGAAAAGGCAGGGTTAGACCTGTGAGAGATTGATTACAAAGTAAGTACACATATTCTGAGACCAAATAGGGTTTTTCCTGAGGCAAGTGGGGAGTAAGGTTCAAGAAATACAACATAAATTCATAAGTACAGGGACATTTACCATCCATACCAATTCTTGAGAATATTTTCACAAGGTTGAAAGCAAAGATCCACACAGATAAATAGTAGTGGCATATCTCCATCAAAGAAGCAGAACTGACAACTGAGCTTAAAACACCTACTTGGGGTTCAGGATGTTTCTCACAGATCTGCTGTTAATCTTCATGGAAAATCATCATCTCTTGACCATAATCTCCATTGTTTCAGGGAGATCACACAAGAATGCAAGGACAGGGATACTTTTGCTCCTTACTCCAAACCAACAGCTTTCAAGCCACCGATCCAAGTTAGACGCCTTAGCTGTAGCTTAGTAGAGAGCTCAGAACTGACGATTCCCCCAGGTCTTTTTTTTCTAACTATAAGAAGAAAAGCTCTCACTACCTGGTGTCCAACTGACCTAACAGAGTAGTTTCAATGATTGCAAACAGCAGCTGTCAGTTCCAGCAGGTGCAAGTTAGAAGCAAACCAACCAAACAAAAAAAAATTGAAACGAGTATTTTGTAATCACTGGCAAAATGCACTGAAAATACTCTTTCAACAGAATGGGGCTTTTAATATTGAACCTATTTGTTATTTATGAGAGTGACACAACACAGTATCTGCCATTTCCCATCTTGAATTCATCAATCTTTGATCAATGTTTGAAACAGATTGTTACCATTATCAAAATAATAGGCACAAATAGTCAGATGAGGGAAGTTTAATTCTGCACTTAATTCACTTAGCTGCCGCTGACATTTCACCTGCATGTGTTTGCACTATATAGGTGAACAACATACAAGAGAGTTATACGCATGCTTATCAGCAATCTGCCGCGATAAATACACCGACTGCAAGCTTAAGGAGAATGCAAATCCCGCCGTGAGTAGAGCAAGGGCTCGGCTAAATCCTCAGAGCCGCAGTGCCGATGCAGTCCCGAAGCCCAGGTGAAGGGCGCAGGGAGCAGCGCAGCCCCGGCGGGAGCAGTGCTCACATTGTGGTAGGCGTCCCCTTTTCAGTGGAGTAATCAAACAGGTTTGACTGGTCACTGTCTGCCTTTGTCCGGTGCTGACCTACACGTTGCGCTGAGGGACATCTTTGTCTCACTTTTCTTTGGTCACCGAGTTCATGGAGCTCAATGGGCCGCGGCTGGCAGTCCATTAACGGGGGTTCTCAGCCCAGCCCCAGGCCACCCAGGAGCCCTGCTGCATGTTCTCACTGAATGGCTTCACTGGTGGCCCATTCAAATGCGCTAATGTCAGAAAAAAAGAGTTGAATGGAGGAGCCAATGTACACCATTGCTCAGGCAAGTGACTGCAGCCTCCAACAAAGCCTCCCCTGTGGTGATGTTAAGCAGAGTTATCAATAGAGTTAAGGCAGAGCAAGAACTAATGCTCCAATCATGTCATCAACAGGTGGCACAGATGCAGCCACTTCAATACAGAAATCATGGGCAACATTTCCTGGTAATTCTATCCTCTTTCCAGCTCTAACATACAGAAAAATGTGCAGATGTCATGTGGCTCTCTTGTAGTGTGTCAGACCCCCTTGAACCGAGCTCGAAAGGACTTTTTTTGTTTCCTGTTTCTTTTACTATTCAGACCAATTGTAGGGAATGTTAAAGTCTCATTTTGCATGAAGCAGAAAACTTAGTTTTTAAGATACACAAATAATTTCCTTTATTTTTTTCTGAGCTGCATGAATGGAACTTGCAAGCAAGAAAGGAAATTGTTTCAGCATTCACAACAGTACAGGACACATTATTACACCATTTCATTAATTACTAGAGGGCACATTAAGATATTTTGATTTATTTCAAAAAACGAAATTAAATCAAAATATGGTTGAACTCATGTCCACTATGAACATGAACATCTTTTCCTCTCACTTCATTACAACGTTCACCTCTAATGCTTTGAAGAAAAAACAAGGCACAATAAAAAAAAACCAAACCAAAACCACAAACCAGGCTCCTAACAATAATGAATGCAACATCTGTACAAAGTGATTTTGCAAAGCATATCTGAGGCAAAGAACAGCCACAGTTTCTGTTCTAAATAATAACTCATAACTTTGGCAATGGATTTCCATCACTGTGCTCATAGTACGTGGTAAATACATGTCAGAAGGGAAGTAAGCATCTCCACAAAACACATTACTTCTGAACAAGACAGACACCTTCCTCTGTTAGGCCTGAAGATTTGCATTCATTTTCAAATCGTTCATATGAGACAGAAGGAGAGAAAACAAAAACCACTAAAGAAAATTCCCCTGCTGGGGGAAATTCCAGCACTGAAGGAGGCTGAGATAGAACTCCTTCCAAAAGTAGTTCCCACGATTACAAGCAATCACTCAGGACAGGCCACAGGTCATGGACACAGAACACTCACCAGAAAGCTTTCCTCAATTCTATAACTAACCTGAAACCAAAATCCATGACTGATGAGTCACACACAAAAAAAACCCAGAAGGAACCACACCAGTGTTCTAGGTCCTTATGCTATGAGGAAATAGCTAAACACAATTCCCAATGATTTCAGGAAGAGAACTGAGCACCTCACTACAAAGGTGAGAGGAAAAACTGCCTAGCAGTCTAACCTGGGGAACAAAAAACCCTCTTGGATTTCACCTCTTTGAATTCTCTGTTCCTTCTGCTTTATATAGACAGGAGAGAAATTGTGGGCCAGAAACAGGACCTAGGCAATAGTCAGTCCTGAACAAGCAGCAGATTTAACCATCCTCCACTTCAGTGCAAAAAAAAAATCCACTACAGTGACAGAATTGATAGAGATAAGATTATTGAGGTACAAGTACTTTTTTCCCCATTGGCATCATGTAGACTCATACATAGATTACTGTTGGAAGGTGGGATTTTTTTTTCCAAGCTGCTGTAACTTTTTAAAAAATCCATTACCAAGAATACAGAATTCATGATACCAATACAAACACTGAACTAAGATTTTAGTTTACTTGTTTGATTAATGTTCTGGATATGATTTGCATTATTTATCAATGAGTTCTTCACTCATGCATAATTAACCTATTTCAACTTCAGGCAGATATGTGATTACTTATTAGAAGCAATAGGACAGCTCCACTGAAAAAAGAGGTTTTGCTTTAAATTCTATAAAAATATATAAAGAAATTGCCATAAGACACAACTGAGCCCTTTATAGACAGCTATCCATTTACATCAGGTTTTCCATGACCCTTTCCATGTAACGTTATGCATGTTTTATTTTCTTTCTCTGAGCTTTTGAAAGATGGAAGAAAACACAAAGGATATCCTGATAAAATAAATATTTTCCATAGTACCTAATTGTTTACTAATTATTACTAGTTTTCCACTTCATGTCCTGCATACAAAAGTTCCAGAAAATTTAACAGAAATTTTGTCTAAGAAAAGATCTAACATGCAGACTTCAGGAACCCTTTAAGCTGTGTTCATCTTCATTGCACATTTTCTAATAATTTGCATTACAGTTGGAACTTGTCAGAGATTTGTCGTTCAGAAAAAAAAAAACAACACTTTTTTTTTTTTCCATGTTTTAACCTTAAATGCTACTATATACTTTCAGAAGGATATCCTAAAGGTTCTACCAGAATAACACCAGAAAAGACTTTTTCAAACTAATTTGCACAAAGGAAAATTGCTTTTACTTAATTCAGAATCAGCTGCTTTCCATTATTTCCTCCTTTTACTCTACATACCTTTGACCATAAAGGCTCAGCAGATCTCTGTGGAACTTTAAATCCTGAAGTAGGAAAGAAACTTCTGATGCTTTGTACAACTTAGTCTTCGATGCCTGTATAAATGTGCACAAACCCAAAACCCACAATAACTTCACAACTGGCCTTCTCTTTCCACGTGTCCAAGGAATCTGCTTGCATTTCCCAGAGGATTGAGCAGTAGACTTCAGTACACAGCTGACACAATGGCTCTTTTTACACAACTTTTGGTCTTAAAGTACGTGCGGAAGTATTTTATAGGATAACATTATATTCAGGGTTTGGGGTTTTTGTTTGGTTTGGGGTTTGTTTTTATTTGTTTGGTTGGTTTGTTTATGTGTTTCCTTTTGTTTGCTTGGGGTTTTTTGTGGGGTGGGGGGGTGTTGTTGGGTTTGGTTTGGTTTGGTTTTTATCTTCCTAAAAAGCAAGTATTAGCTCTTACTTGCTTTTTAAAACATTAAGATTTACAATGCTGATTGCCAGGTCTTTTCATCATGTCTGGCAATAGAACATACAGTGAGGACTGGAAGGCTGTATGTATAAGGTCTCACCTCTACAAACATACCTGCCTGTTTACACTCAGAGGAATAATTAATTCAACTAAAGCAGGCTTTGGCTAAAACAATTTTTTGTTAGACTTTTTAATATATTGAGATAGAGAACAGAATCATTTTCTGAAATACTGGTTGGTAATGTGAAGAGGTGGAAAAAATGATCAAGATTTATTTCTCTCTAGTCTAATGAAAAAGCAAAGAATATCTGTTCTAAAAATACTACAGCTGGCTAAAAAATGGCTCCATTTCAAATGGGAAGTAGCAGCTTCAGTTCTCCACAGTGTGATATTTATCACTGTGTAATAAAAAGTTCTGTGCTTTACAAATTCTATAATAGGTAGGTCAACCACTTAATATCATGTCATTTCTATAATCATACACAGCACTTGAGCTTTGCATAGATCACAGACATTGTCACTTCAAAGGAGATCAGAACAAAAAGATTAAGAGAAAAGGTTCTCTTGCTTTAATGCAAATGGGCTTCTTTTTAAAGAGGTGTTTTAAAAAGCCTTCATATCACATTAAGAAAGTTGCGTTATGGCTACCTGAATTAAACGTCTTTACAATTGCCTGATAATTTAAAAATTAAACTCAAAGAGATTGCTCATATGTTGAAAATTACGACTACTATCCCCACTAAAACAATGTGCATTAGAATGTTTGTGGTAACAGAAATCATTTCCATGCAGCTGCATTTGGAGGCAGTTGGCATGCCATAAGGGTGCACAGTTAGCCCACCTGTTATGGGTGCTGACCAAGACAATAGCCCCGTCCCAGCATTTGACAACAAAATCATCCTGTTTTAGGATGATGTCTGCATTCAAGGAGGGATGGGGGAATAAATAAATAAAAATCAACACAACAACAAATACATAAAAAAAACCAACCCCCCCAACACACCACCTGTAAAACAAGTGTCTCCAACTCTACAGTGTCTGTGGAGCACAGAAGTTTTTGGTGTTATGGTATCTGGGCAGGCTGCAGACTGAGAGGGAGATGCTGTTCTCCCATCAGCACAGATAAGGGCAGTTTTCTCATCAAACCAGGGCTGAGCACATTTCTTGGCCATTCTGTAACACAAAAACATGAACAACAACAACAAAGACCTGTTGCAAAGGAATGCCTATGGATAACTCGTAGGGAAAAGGTATATGGATTTCTGTCATTCACAAAAATTACTTAAGAAAATGGTCACAAATCTCTGTGGGAAAGATGTGATGACCAGAGCGGATTCCCATGTATTTAAGTAACTGAGAACTGTTAGTATTTTGGGAATATAGATCCAGTGCAAACTGTTACAGATGGACGTATTTGACCCTAGCTACTCTGTCCCGCAAGAAATAAATCTGGGAGTAAATATCAGTTCTTCTACCAATGCAAGAAGAAAGCAAGCACTGCCAGTTTGTCTTAGTTCAGTAAACCATTAGTCCATTTCACAGTCAGGCAAGGGGAGAGGCTTTCACTGCTTCTCTATCTACCAGCTGCTCACACAAAACCATAGACTGGGAGAACCCCACAGGGATTGAAATTCAGACCAGCATGTAGTAGCAGAGGTCCTTGACTAAATATGTAAAGTCCTCTCTACCTCATTTCTCCCAATCCCATGCAAGGGACTATAAAAATATCCTTCACCAGGCAGACAGGCAAACCAATAAAGGAAAGAAAACACTATGGTCATGTCATGCTTTTTACAGTATGACACACTTTTCTTTTTATTCCTCTTCAACCTAAGGCATTTTGCAACTTCTACGCTGTCTTCCTCTCCAGTATGTAAAATTTCCTCCACCATTTTCTCTTATAGTGCTCAATGGGGTCAGGATGGTGTTACCTTTTCTGCCACCTCACACTCTGTCCATGCCAGATGGGAATGCAGGCATGCTCCCATCTTCTCTCTTCTTACAGAGTGCAGCAGCAGCCTCTACTTTGAAGAGCATGGAACTTGAATCAAACCTCTTTTCTTACCCTAGCCACTTGACAATATAGGGCAGACAAAGCAGAGAGAATAGGACTTTGAGTACTAGCCAAAATACTGAGATATTGTCATGAAATCATAAAAATGCTGGGCTGAAATAGATTTCAAGAGATCATCTAGCTCAGCAGGGTGCATTAAGGAAGAAATCTCTCTGCTGACTAATGGTGGACAGTTAATACTACTACTACAGCTCTGCAACTTCTCATTAGAGTATTTGACTGTCACTGATGCTTCACACGCACACCCCCCCTTTAAATCATGCATGGTTTGTGTCTGTCACTCAGCAAAGAATCAGACTAACTCACATCTCAGGTTGTGGTACTGTCTTCAGATACATTTTCCTCCTGTGATGTGTTCTGATGAGTTGTGGAGACACAATTGCTCAAGGTATTTCTTTTTCCCATGAATCCCTTGCAGAAGAGAAAGGTTAAGTTAAGGAGTAGTTGCTCTTGCTAAGCCCATTGAAATTGCATTTGCGACATCCAAATGGATTTTTTTCAGGCAGTGCACTGAATTGACAGGAAAGCAGCTGCTCTGCAGCAAATGAGAGTGAAAATTAATAGGAGACCAAGGCAAAAGAAAGACTGTGGGTTTTGCACACCCCCATCAAATTGGTGGGATTTAGAAGAGCACCCTTTGATCTCTCCCAGACTAATTACTGCTCTGGGTTTGACTGTTTAGTACATTACTTGCCCTCCATAGAAAAATGTAACTATTGTAATACAAGTCTGTAATGAAAATTTAAATGGAAATACAGCATGCAATGAACATCTGCATGCAAAAGTCATCCAGCAGAATACCTGTGTCACACAACTTTTTCAAGTGTTTTGTAGCTGAGCAACAGCACGTGCATGGGCTGTTAAAATGAAACAGGTATAAAAAGGAAAAGCATGTGTCTAAGAGTAAGAGAGATCAATGCGCACAGAGATTTATGATGCATATGTTTCTTTGAAATATTACCAAAGTTCTAGAATTAGTTGATTTAAATATCTTTCTTGAATCTTACCATACTACAGTAAGTGCAGTATACTGCAAGAGATCTATTATATAAGAATGTTACTGCTTTTAATTTCATAAGTTCATAGCAGCTTAAGATGAAAGATGTGTTAACTTTAAACAAGTGCATCAGCTCACATAACAGTCAAAGATGATTTTTCTGTAAGTAAATAATTCTGCTCAAATCTTTAGAGTATACAGCCATAATATGACCAATGAAGTATCTTTTTTCAAAGAGAAAGCAAATAGAAAACATTCCCATGACAAAATAGCAGAAAAAAACTCATTCTTTCATGAAGAATGCTCATTTCCTGGCAGCTTTTATGGTTTCCTACATTGGCTCCAAGAGGCAATTAGGCGCTTGAGCTCCTCATCATCCTGCTCCTCAGTACTGATGCCCTGGGCAAGGGAGAAGCCCAGAGTTAATTTTTTGCCTAATGGAAAACAAGTAGTTTCCAGACACCGTCCTCTTCAGGGTTCACCTTCCTGCTAAGACAACAGATGTCTTCAAAATCGAATGTTAAAAAGGAGGATCAAACAGACATGACATTGCTTGGTTTAAAGAAAAGTAAACTTGGGCTGTTAAATATATACACAGGCACATTTGCAACATTTGACTCCTTTTTTTCAGTAAGAATAATTCTTATCCAGCAAAAAGGAAATACTGCTGCTGTGCAGTAGCTCATTAAATTTGTCATCATTCCATCTGTTTACAGATCTAATTTGGGGAAAGAATGCCCTTTTCTAAACACACCTTGTAATATTCTAAAAAGTACCTGTTAATATTATCACAGTGTTTAAAATACTAATGTTTTGTTTTTTAAATATGCATTGCATCTATTATAGCATAAGGAAGATGTGGTATTTTCTTTGTTCATATTTTCCAATATGAAATTGTCAGATTGCTGTTCTATACTATAAATTACCGGTGTTATGTAGATGGATCTCTTCTATGATACATCAGTCTACTTCGCCCAGGAGTGGGATATGCCATTCATAGAACACATGGCCTTTGCTGCAAACAAATGATGAGCAAATTTCAGATATGGCTATATATAGGCTATATATTATGGCATATATATACAGCACTTGTATAGGTAAGGCAAAGGAGGGAGTATGGGCTATGTTAAAACTGCTTTCCTTAAGGTAAGATAAAAAGAGAAGTCAGATCAATGCGACATACATAAACGTCCCTCACCACCTTGTATTGCAATGTATCGTTCAGCACATGATGGTAATAGCCCCTCCCACAGCCAGCACCTTGCCTGCTTACTATGACTGTGTCTGGCTCACAGTTACCTCCTTTGTCCAGGTCTGTGATTTCTGAGCAGTATGTTCTCTGTGTAACAAGTAGCCTGGTACAATGATAGTGGGTATCTCAGCTGAGCATGGCATGCCATGAGCAGGCTCTTGTGCTCCTACCACAGGGATTAGCTGGAGCACAGCTCTGCTGCCCCACTGAAACTGGGCACCATGACGTTCCACTAGCACATCCATGCCAAATTCAGATGGCACCATTAAGCTCACTGTTTGCACAGCCTGTATCCCAAGGTGAGGTCATGACTCAGAGTAAAGACCTGTTTGACTGACCAAGAGACTAACACACACATAAGGGGGAGATGTAGAGGGGAGCAGAAATACCCAATTGCAGGATGACACATGTACTCGGGATACAGGCAGACGCACACCCACAGCACCATGTAGCCAAAGCAACATGAGGGACCTGTGGAAACACATCTCTGCTTTTGCTATCGGGTCACCAAGGAGCATCCAAATTTGTGTTCCTACAGACAAGTGCATACTGCACTAAGTAGCTCTGCTTATAAAACAGGTTTGATAATAATATAGTAAACTAGCATGCAGTCATGAACAAAATACTTCATTTCCTGAAATAAGATTATTTCTGAGCTGACATAAGCCTGAGCAGATAAGCAGTTTAGGGGGTCGGTTACGTGCACTGGATGTAGCGCAATAGGTTTGCAGTCTCCCTTTGGAAAGACTGTTGCATGTTTGTATATATGTTTACATATATATATGCATATGTGTATAAATACACACATGTGAGTGTGTTATATCTTAATGTAAATTATGCTGGAAAGTTAGACGTGTTCTTCCCTAATATAGTTTTGCCATAACATTGTATTTGGCCTCTCTTCCACAATCTGAATTTATTAAGTATTTTGAAGCAGAAAATGTCCTTTTAGCTAACAACACTTGAGGCTTTTATTTTTGTAGCAGTTGGATATAGATTATACACGTTCTACTTTATGCCTGCAATTTTCATAAGAAATACGAAGTGTTTCCTCTGTCTTGCAAAGAGCAATACTGCAGGATTCTTTATTTTTATCAGAATGGAGAAAAATTCAAACTTTCCACACTGCAGCCTCGTGGGGGGGGGAGGATAATTTTTTTGTACACAGAAACTAGATTTAAATTTAGTGATTGAAGATGTTTTCCATAAAACTGTCTTAACAACCATATAAAATATTTTAAAATACTTTTCTGTGGTATACAATCAGTTAGTTATACAGACTAGAAGATTTCAATTAATGTTTGTGGTTGTATTTTTTAATCTTTAGTATATCACTGAGACTTGTTTTACATTTCAAATCTAATCAGAGGGAAGCCATTCATAAATAACAGTGCAGGACATAAATCAGAATGGGACAATGAGAATGCTCAATATTTGTTCACCTTTTTTTCTATAACGCTTCTGCAGCCCCTTCTTCTCAGAATAATAGAAATCCTTGGATTTAATAGTTAACTTATATAATTAGCAGATATTCATTTTCTGTGCAAATTGTATGAGAAAACTAGAAGCCAACATGACCCTGAAAACATAGAAATCTATTTTGTAAGGATGTTCTGATGGGACTTAAGAAAGAAAAGATTTTTCATTATATTTGAACTTTTCGCAGCTTTACTGTTAATTCCAGCATATCAGAGACTTGAAAAACAATCAACAAACCAAACAAAAACCACTTCCAAGCAAGATATCTTGTTCCATTCTTGGAAGAAACAGGAAGAGGAGGAGAGTCTGCTGTAGGGTGAAATTTTAGGTCCTTTAGGAAATCTCCTAAAGATGAACACAACATCTAATACTGCATCTTTATCCTCTGAAGACTTGGCTTTGGGAAACTTTTTAACTGACATAACATCATATAACACCACAAGCCCACTGCACAACTACTAAAGGCACAAATAAAAGGATCACTGGATAAGATAGTTTCAACTAGACTGCAGTTCTAGTTCGAAAACATTGGAACAGATATTTCAAGACAAGCAGTCACCATTTCTAGTATTATCTGCAGCTGCTCTGAGGTACGAGGGCTATGAATGATTGTCTCTCCACATTTAACATACATAATGTTAGGTTTCCTGGAAAAGCAGATACATAACCGAAAAGGCAATAATGCCTTTGCTTGTGTGTGCATGTGCAAGCATTCATGTTTTCTCTATAGTAATATTTTATTTTAAGGACTTGAAACCACTATTTTTAAAGTTAATTATTACCAAGCTATGTGTAAATACTTTTTTTTTTTTTCTCCTTCCATGGAATCATAGAATCGTTTCTGTTGGAGAAGACCTTTAAGAAGTTCAAGCCCACCACTAAACCATGTCCCTAAGCACCTCATCTACACATCTTAAATCCCTCTAGGGATATCACTGTGCACTTTTTATTTAGCAAGGTGTCAGGGTCTCATACAATGAGAACCCAAATGGAACAAAACCCAAACCAACAAAAAAAACCAAAGCCATCTGGAGAAATTAGAAAGTGCCATTTAAAATGATTTTACCTGGCACCATCAACATCTCATATTAGGTCATACATAAAGCAAGGAAGAGGAGCGAGAGAGGAAAATGAAGAGATACATGAAAGAACACTACAATTATTGATTTCTCTGCTTTACCCTCATGCACTGTATTGATACACACATCCTTTAGTGTGACCTGAAGTGACACCTACTGCAACACTGGATATCATATCCCAGGAAGCCAGGCTGAAATCAGTAATTGGCAACTGTGTAGAGCCAAGACTAAAAGATGAAGAAGCCTGAATACCTTTCCAAAAAGGTGCTGCTTTTTGTTTTGTTTTGTTTTTTTAGTACTCAAAAATGTTTGTTGAGAATAGACAAGTCTACTTCTCTGCTGTTAAGAAAAAGAAAAGCCTGTTCTAAAACAATCTGCTTAGACAAGAATCATTACATGTCAAAAGTCATCTCTTCAACTTCTACTAAACCCCAAAGGTAACTTCCTTCTGGTGGGTTTTTTAAGCTTTTTGTTCTGGAAATATAATGTGCTTTTTATACTTGAGTCAAAAATATAGATAATTAATTCACAGGGTTTTTTAATATAAATTCAGGGCAACCCGATGACACTGTAGTGCAGCAAATCTTGCAAATCTTACACATCAATGCCTTTATTAGCATTCCATCCCACTCACAGTACTCTACACTTGAAGCTGCCTTTAAAACAAGGCTGTTACACTATGCTGAGCATCTGAGGACTTGCTAACAAACGCCACTAAACATTTATCACTTATATATAGCAACAGTACAGTAAAGAGATTGCACACACTTTCACTGGTCAAGTATTTTTTGGTATTTTCTGCAACTGCAAGGAAATTGCACAATAAGAGTATCAGATTTTCTTTTATTAAGAACAAATAGCCAAGTATTCATTTATGCTCAAAATACCAGAAGTCCACACACAGGTTTATTAAAAAAAATTAAAAAAATAAAAAAAAACCCCACAAAACTTAGGTTTATGGATTACAAGACATGAATGTTAACAAATTAATGGCAGATAAAAGCTGATAAAAGTATTCACTGCGCAAAAATTAAGAATTTAAAATAAATTGTTTTAAAAGGAAAATACACAAATACTAATGTACCAATTGAATTTGTATTTTAACTTTTAATTCCATTTTTTTTTTTTAATTCAAGAAAAGCTGATCTGAAGCTTCCTTCATTCCACAAAATCAAGAACCTTGAAGAGGAATTCAACCCAATTTACTGTGCAGCTCTTAAGTGTGCACTTGTGGCATCCTGTTTAAAGGCACTAAGTGCTGAAGAGTTCACGTCCCATTTCTCTCACTGTACCAACCCCAGCATTCACAAGACCCAGTGGCAAACTGCAAAGAGGATTTGATTTAACCAAGTAGTAAATCAGAGAAGTAGATGTGGTCCTTCTGCCATTGCGCTCCCAGGACTCTGCACTCCTCTAGGTACTGATACCCCACCCTGAATTCACAGAAAAGTTAACTTTGTGCAGGCTTTACAGATAATCACATAACTCTCCATTTTATTTTTTGTTGTAAATCACAGATGACTAAGAAAAAAAATTCCCATAGCTTTCCTAAATGGATCTTATGCAAAATATTAAAAGACAAATTATATGTTACGAAAGTAAAGAGCAATTTCAACTGGTGCGATAGTATACACCTGTACCTACCAGCGTGGAAGGAATATCATCAGTAAAACAGAGTCAGAGTAGCTGTAGCACTACAGCAGTACAGAAGTTCTAAATATAAGATCAGACAGGTGACAGGTAATTCTCCCTCTTCTCTAAACACCAAAAGCCAGATCCTCCAGCACTTGCACACCTACATGAGCAGATTTTATACCTCTGAAGTACTACTTCCATGTGAGTAACACCTTTCAGGAATGCAAAAGTTCATCCACACATTTGTCAGGTTCATGACCAAGCCTCCTGTTTTGAGAGTACGTAATGTGTTCAGAGCTAAATCAGCAACAACAGACTTGACTACAGCATAAAAAATAGAAGCTAAAAATCTGGAATTTAATAGCAGGCATTCAGAGCAACTAAAGTAGTACTCGTCTCTTTCCTGTACATTTACTCTCTGCAAGTCATACCAGCAACACAGACTAGTATCATTGGGTTTTACATTTTTCCCTGAAAATTAGCATGCTGTTGCTTTGCACCAAGAGGTTCTGGTTTGTTGTAATCCTGATAAGAAAGGCACTCAGACTCTCTAAAGTATCACTTAAATATCATTTAGTGGAGCTAATAGTATAAAAAAAGCAGGGGACAACATAGATGATTTTACATCTCTTCAGATGCTGGGGATCCTGAGCTGCAAGGCATCAGATGGGTCTCCAACCAGTTTACAGCAAGCTGCATGTATCCCCACTCTATTTTGGGCTTTTAAGCTTTTATAAGATTTTCTTAAAACAATTCTATTCATTTCTACTGTCAAACAAAAAAGGACATTCACAGAAGAACCTGTTGCCACATTTTCAGATAAAGACAAGGACACGCAGGTGGTGTAATCACTGGTAGGAACAGGAGCTGCCTGCCGGCTCCAGCATTAGAGTTCACCAGCAGCATTTCTCCTGTGGCCAAAGTTTACATGCATCTCAGAGCAGGCCTAAAAGCAAAGTTATAAACACAATAAATAAGCTGCTAAATAAGTGCAGTACAGGCCTGCAGCTTCTCAGCTTAACTGTGATGTGACTCACCAACTCTCCGGTGCACAGCAGAGCCACAGAGCATGCCCACTAGTGTTCCTGATGCAGGTGGCAAGCCCCTTTCACTTGGTCAAGCTGCAAATCCCTACACCTTTTTTATTTTTCCGCTTTATGGAAGAATTTCTCATAGCGTTGAAAAAAAACTTCCAAAGAAAATCAGTATCTATGACACGTATTTAAACTCACTGCACCAACCATAAAAATGAAATTCCTAAACATGTGGATATGCATAGAAAACTCTAAATTATGTCCATAATACTCTGCGATTACATTAAATTACTTTCTTGAAGTTTAGGAAAGAAATTACATAGTCTATGGTAACTTTCAGGCCACAGGATACCAAGAAAACAAACATGGACAGCAGGCAGCAGTATAAGTATTAGGGACTAAATTTACAATGAAATCATAAAGCATTGTAAAAGTGATGAACAAAGATGCGAAAGAAACAAAGCCCTGTCCCCTGGCTTTGGTTTGGTTGCTCATTATTTCTGATAAATACACATAATTAGTTTTTTAAGAAAATGGGACTTATTCAACTATACCACCTGTCCAACAGTCCTTTCACTGCAACAACTTCTTAATTTAACCAACTTTAATTACATCTGACAATGCAGGAAGATGTTTTGGAGAAAGCACTTTGCTACATGGTGTGTGAGAACTTGTGAGAGAGAGAGAATGGCTTACACTGCTGTTCCCTGTGGAGGGAGACAGGAAACATGAAGGCTGTAGTTTACAGTCGTTCCTCCTCTTCTACCAGCTACAACATCTTCTGCCTCTCTTCTTTAAAGGATCAGGACTGCTTCTGCTGCTCAGTCCTTGCTGGGGTTTGTCACCTCAGGGCCAGGAAAGTTGCTGCCCACCCACACTGGAATTGCTCCTTCCAAGGGAGAGATGCCAAATCCCAAAAGCTGCTGATGCTGAAAATTTTTCAGAATTATTATCACCAAATGTGATTGCTAACAACTATCTGGTTAGGTGTGTTTCCAAAGTTCAAACTGGAGATAATGAGATTCACCTAATTAGTTAGCAGGAGATAAGCCATGCTGTGATGGCCTCCTTCATAAAATGAAATATGAGTGGAATACAGTTAGTAAGAAAATTTTTTCTTTTATTATAAAGTACAATAATAAAGCAACCCACATCCTGAATTGTATATGGCCAGGAAAACATTTTTATTCTGTATTATTCCAAACAATACTGGGCTATTTATACCCCAAGAAGGAAAAAACCAAACCAACACAAAAACCAAACCAACAAAACCCAAGAACAAGAAAACAAACACAAAACCCCACAAAGAGCATTACTTAAAATGAGAAACAGCTTTCTCCAAGTTGCATGTGAAATTTTTATGATAGAGCCCAACTCAGATGAAGCCTGATTAGAAATGGTTTATTTGTGGGGAAGTTGGGATTGGGTGATTATTGGGTAATGATTGGGAATATTTATTTGCATTTAAAAATATTTAAAAGGGGAAGATTGGGAGAAAGAATTAAAAAAAAAAAAAAAAAAAAAAAGGAAATAAAAATTTGTTTCAGCCCAAAAACCATTCCTTAGCATTCTATTTCTATTTAGAGATTTAATGAATAACCAGTCATACAAGCAGCAAGACCACACAATCACAGAATGAAAGAACCTGGACAAATATGAGAATTTAGTAACCATGCTTTGCAAGTAATGGTACATGATTAATTTTATCACAGTATCTCACAAGTTTTTCCACCGGTGACAAGTTTTAGGCTGTTTAGCACAAGTGAGTTCTTGAAACAGAAATGATATACCTACAAAACTGATTTGTGATTTCATTCCTTTTGTTAAAATGGTAAAAAAATATTAAAATGGTCAGCTACTGGTTACATATCATGCACAGACTGTCTCACTCAAGTTACTGGTATACTTCCAATAATCATTTCAAGAAAGTGGTCCTTGTAGGATTAAAAACTGGATCCCACTTTATAGTCTTCAATACAAAATAACATGTTTATTTTGGGGAGCTCAAAATACACTGTGTGTAATATAACTGGCTATTTCTACTAGTTCTAGGGTTCCCACAACCAAACCATCTGACAAACCAGTGCCAAACACATTAAGCTTCACCTCATGGCTTCCCACCAAGGAACTGCTATTTTACAAGTGGGAACAGACACATGCAGAGGTTAAGAGCCAAACTCCCCGTGGTATTTAGGAGTCAAGCAGCAAAGCCTTGCAGGATTTTGATGCAAGAGCAAGTACACACAGATACCATATCCCCGATTCAAACACACACCCACTTCTGGACAGGTACTGAAGATGTGAAGCTGCATATCCCAGACCTGCAGGGAATGTGTCAGCACCAAATCTCAGGAACGGGCACTTTCACAGCTTAAATTGTTGCATTTGTTACCATCAATGCTCACTGGACATACACTAGCACACAGTTACCACTACCACGTGGGTCTTTTGCATACTAAACAATTGCTTTGCCACTAGACAACACCCTATGCCTCCTGCAGGCTGCCTCCAGCTTCCAGAAGGGCTGGCAATAGAGATAAGAAACAAGCAGGGTGAGGTTATGGAGGAAACCCAAAAAAAGATAAACAAGCAAACAAACAAACAAAACCAACCCAAACAAACCCCGCAACATTTCAAGGGTCGTGCTGTCACTAAATTTCTCATTGCTAGGGTACCCTCAACTTAGCAAGGCAGCAGCTGAGCTGTAATTACCTAGCATGCCCAAGAACACATCAGTTGTGCAGCTGCTGCACTGGGTCATGTCCACAAGAGGCTCCAAATAACCTGTGACAGCACAGGACCTTCATCTCTGATTCCCCAGGGTTTTGGGTACATATCCCAGGCTCTTCGGTATCCCTTTCATCTAGCCACAGTCTCACTTTGATTAATACTTAGTGCTGTACAAATCCCTCCTTGCCTCATGATGAAGTCAGAGTGAGCATCTCCGCATATTTCAGTTAAAGAAATGGGATATACTATAACATCCTATGTTCTTCCTTGGTATTTGATAATACATATAATAAGGACTACATAGTTCCTTTTAAAAGATTAAACTTTTATACTTTTTGCCATGTTTTACTTTTTTGATGAACACTGAGAACACACACATTTCCAGCACCTACTCTTCTTGAAGACTGCCCTTTATTTTTTCTCCAAATGGTGACTATGACAAGATTTTCTTCTTTTGAATGCATTTGAAGGTTGTCTACTGAACATTTAGAATCAAATTATTCCACAGCCATTTGATCTTGTCTTGAGCCTCATCAAGATTAGAAATAAAGGCATGTTGACACACTGTGTCAGTATTTAACAAAGTTTGGTAAAAGACACGGAAATCAAAGTTGTGTCTACCCTCCATGCTTTTTGCCTCACAGCAAGGTAGGTTCAAACAATCAAGCACAAATAGTTTACTGTAACCTTATTTTTCATTCTCAAGAATCTGAGAGAAGAGGAATGATTCCGTAGACATACCTCTTATATTAAGTACAAACATGTCTGTATTTCACCAGCAGCAATTGAGGTTTGATTATTTTGAAGACAGCCCACCACAGAATTCTTCCACACTAGAAGAAAATCTGTAATGCTTTATCAGCAGAAGGTAAACTATTCTTTTGTGTGTTTAAAATATTCTCCACAATACATTCACCTCTGTTGTCACAAAGATGCAACAATGTGCATTTCTGCTATTTGCAAGTTGCTGAGGCTGAAAATATCGGCTCTGAAGATTACCTTTTTTGCCAGTTATATCACACCAAAGACATCCGCCACAGTTGACATCGATCCCTCCTTGCCCAATGTTCTTCTACCTCTGGCACGTCTCCTTTGTCTACAAGCACACAACTAAGACCAGACAGTGGTAAGAGGAGACCTTCTACAACAGCTGCCCAGCAGTATTGCTCCTAAGGACAGAGCAAGACTGGCTGGAGAACAGCCAGCTGGCTCCTCAGCCAACATCACTGCACCCTAGGTCTTTTTTCCTCTCTGAAACATGGCACAGCACTGGTCATCACACACTTTGGTGCCTGACATAGGAGCTACACCAACTGCTTTGGACCGACATGTTGGCCACCAAATAAATACCGTGACTGGAATACTTTAGCTATGACCTCACACAAAAATGATCAAACTGAAGGAGAACCATTTTTACAAGCACTTTTATCAAGATAAGGTTAGAAATTATTTTGTTAGTTAAAAGGCAGATGGAGAATGGTGAATTGTCTCAACCTTTATCTGTAGAATGTTTAAGGGTCAAGTAATTCATAATGATATTATGAAATACAAAAACAATGGTGTGTTGCTAGTCACAGAAAATTAGGAATTTGGTATTTTACAGATCCTGAATACACACCATTGGAGCACAGCATAGGAGCACACTAATCATTTAAAAGAAGAGGTAAATTGTGACAACTCTGCGTTTTTGTGAGATAATACAACATTTCTAGTGATTACACTTAAAATACATTGCTGATGGTGAAGTATTTCTCCTTACCTGTGAGCAGGTTGTTGCATTAGCCCAGGTGCTGCAGTCTTACGGCAAGGAGAGCAAGCGGTGGCCACCGGACAATTCACTGTAGGCATTTGAAGCAATTTAGATGGAAGAGGTGAGATTCTAAAAGCATGAACCAAGGAATTTGCAGGAATGTCTTACAAAGCCTTAAGGCAAGTATGCCAAAGCAGTCAAACAAGGATACATGATGAGCAATCCACTACTAGAGAGTTCACAGCAGATCACATTATTGAGACACCCAGTAAGATCTTTTTTTTGAGTGTTAATTATTGAGTTTTATAACTCCAGTTTCTCAGCTCTCACTGGATCTAATATCTTTAGCTGGAGTATATTCCTCACAATGCTGTCATCTCACCTCTTGATGGATGACGAGGGTGTCTTAACATACTCTCTCAGTGAAGATTTCATGACACCTTAGTGACAGTCTTATTTTAGTATTTTTTTGCTTTGCAGATGTTATTTTTCAGGAAAATAGTACTGTCTTCCATAGAAGATGAGTATGGACAGCACACAAAAGATGCATGTTGAAAATCCCTTTTAGTTTCAGAAAAAAAATAAATTAGAAAGAAAAAACATTTGGAATGTTTTATTAGATAGAGGTAAATTTTATAGAGTATTATTTCACTTCAGAGTCTTCAAAAGCCTATAAAGAAGCCTTCATAACATTACAAAACAGAAGCTTGTTTCTTAATAATTAACCAAAGTTTTTACCAGAACACATGTAAGTATACCTGTCCAGGTGGTATTCTGGATCATCTCCACCCCATTTTGGGGTGTCTCTCTCCTCACTTTTAAACAGTTTTGCAAAATTCATGGGCGTTTGTTACATTTTAGGTTGCAGTGATACTGTCAGTGTATTATCTAAAAAACTCCAGAATCCTTTAAAAAAAAAAAAAAAAAAAAAAAAAAGAAAAGGAAGAAAAAAGAAAGAACAATTTAGCAGGTAGGGAAGGCTTACTTTGTAGCTATGAAAGACTCCAGTCAACTTTGCCTGATGAATAAAAGCAAAATTGTGCCTTCAGAAGTCTTCACAGTGGCAAGTATCCCAAAATATGAAGTACTTAAACACGTTCAAACACCCCCACCTCCTCCACAAAAAAAAAAAAAAAAGGCAAAGGGGAAAATCAATACACTTTTCTAGGTCTGGATGTTTTTTGTTTAAAGATATCCATCTGGTGGAGTTGGCTACCTGGACCAACCTTAAGATGCTTTAGAAATCAGTGTAAATACAGCCAAACACAACAGGACACACACACACACGAGGATGAAGCAACTGGTTGCTGGAAGAATAAAAGGCAGGCAGATCTGAAATTAATTCTAAGAATTCAACATTTTTCTCCTTCCTTTTTTTCCTCCATTTCCTTTTTGGTCTTGAGTGAGCAGGTATACTGGACACACTTTGCCTCTGCAGCAGAGCTGGCTCTGTATTCCTTTTCAATGTTCCCTACTGTCTGTTTCCACCCAGAGGTGCAGAGCCATGGGAATAGGTGTGCTAAATCCAGGCAGACAATGAGATCATCAGGATGATAAGAAAGGATAAAATATATTCATTCCATATAGAAGCCTAGTGAGCAAGTGCAGATGTACCACAAAGTTCTCCCAAGATAAACATTGTCTAAGATAGATTCTGATATTTTAGCCATTTTTTGTCATAATCACGTGAACTTCAAATCATACATTCAACTGAGTTGAAGATTCCTTATAATCTTCCTTTCCTTCACTCTGACCAATAAAGATAAGAATGATATACCATCATTCTCTCTCTCTCTATATATATATATATAAATGGGGGGGGAAGGGAGGAGGGGGCACGTGTTGGAGTAGCTGCATGGTGTAAAATACAAAGCCAACCAATTTCCATCCTCTTCCCATGGCCACACATTGAGACATGCTAAAATAAATTACATCCTTCCACAGCAACGTGCATCCTCAATTTACAAATAGCAGAATGTGGTCACAAAGAGAAGTAACAATCACTGTTACATTTCTGAATTTTAAACAGTGAAATTTATTTCTGAACTTTAAACAGTGAAATTTTATTATACAAGAAAGAAAAAGAAAAATCTGAGAACTCGAGTTAAACTTTAAAATATCATTTCATGAGAAACCTTGAAGTGCCCTCTTCTGGCAGCTGCCATTATCTGCTAGCTCATTTGAAACGTATCCTAAACCGGCTGCACTTCTCTCTCAGATTAAAGGAAAGTTCTTTTGCCACACTTTTTTTGTTATGAAATCTTGTTAATTAGCTATAGATCAAGGACATGAAACTGTTAATATACTTTTACAGAACAAGAAACATTGATCTGTTACTATAAAGCAAGTGTAATTAAATTGTTCATACTCATTAAAAAAAGGGGTTTTTTTTCCAAAAAAAAGCATGTACTTGAGATTTGTATAAATTCCATCATATCATTAGTAGCACATAGTATTAATGTTACTAATTTGCAATAATACTGATGTAAATCCTCACTGAATTACTTCTTGCATATTATTACTGATATTCATTTTTATAGATTCACCTTAGGAAAGAAAACCTTTTTTGTTTTACCACGCACAAAAAATGCAGTAGGTGAAAATGGCAATAGAAAATAAACCTGAACCCTGTTTATTTCTTGGTTTGGTGTTGCAATATAGAACACTCATACATTGTCCACCCTTTCTTAAGTACTTTTCATCAGTGTAAGGGCTGTGATATATTTCATTTTAACTACATATTTTGTTTCTACAGCAACCAGAAAGCATCCAGTCCATTTCTGTTCCTTCCTAAGACTTTACATAGCAATTTTCTTGCACCATACAGTAGCAAAAGATAATCCTTCTTTAGAACTCCAGGAACTATCTGTTCTTTCCAAATATCCTTTAATTAGTATGCATTAGGATTAAACCCAGTTGTAGTACTGCTACAACTAAAAGAAAGCGATTAAAAAAAACCTAATAGGATCTAGACAGAACATTCTGTAACTGCTATTCAGTAACTTCAGCGTAAATTTACTGCCACCTGCAGGCCTTCCACAACATGGGTCTCCAGAGCACGGAAATCAGGGCAACCTCATCACACACCAGGAGGGAAGTCAGATTTAATATTCCTGCTCGTGCCAACTGATTCAAATTTATTTTGCTTCTAAGAAAAGGAGGATTCAGTGATGTTGCCTCATTCAAAAAAATAATGCAGCTTATTTTTGTGTGGCCCTATTCCAGCTTGCTGCCATTCATACAGACAGCAGTGATGGCTGAAGATTTTCCTATTAAACTGACATGCCATTAAACAAACAAACAAAAAAGCATACACATTCCAGTGTTGCAAGCCACCTCTTAAACACTGTGTGCTTTCTGTATTTTCCTACTGTTCAAAGACATTACTATCTTCAAAAACACAACCCAAATCTTAAAGAAAAAAAAAAAAACCAAAACATCTAGCAAGTCAGATCTTACAGTAAGTCACGTCTGTAGTTAGAACATCTGAAAACACTGTTTTAGGACAATTTGGAGATTACTGACTTACTAAGTTACCTAAATCCTATGCATTTATATTCTTTCAAACACACAAACCGTAGAGGAAAAAGTAATACTGACACTTTTGAAGTTTGGAAATGCTAAATATAGTTTTCCTACAAAATCTTTTTTTTGAACACATTGCTATGTGAAATAACACACACTTAGAAAATCGTACAGTATTTTTTCCTATCTGAAGTCGCCTCTGTCAATGCCCAGGGCAACTAGGGCTAAGTTACCACTTAAATGCTGGTGTTTGACACACACTTTTACCAATTCATTTATTCCATGTACCCCTCCAGTCTTTATTCTGGAGCTGGAATTTCTTCAACATTGCATTCAGCACCGTAACTAACTTCAGGTCTTCTGCCTGCTAGTGAATCCTTCGGGTCAGTTTCAGAATTCAACCTCTTCCTACAATGTCTGGGAAAGTTATATTTCTAGAAATGAGGTCTACAGGAGCCAGTAGACTGAAACAGGAGTCAGCTCAGCACATCACTTTTCAGCTTTCTAGTCTGGCAGCTCCAGAAAAACCAGAGTGAGTCTTACATGTCAGAAGTCACATCTGTTCCACCAAGACTGGATTTTCCATATAGAGAAATAAAAGCATACACAATGCCATGCAAGTACAGTTTGGCTGATATTTCCAGGAAATATCAGGCTTACTAAATACATGCTGTGCTTTTGATTAAATTATAGGACTGCAAATCTCACACTGATTTACTGCAGATGTATTGTGCAGCTGACCTACGTATATGCTATATAAACACTGAAGTATTTCCAGACACTGGGCAATTACTGTGCTGTCTGGAAGTACACATCATCCTGACTGTCAGACCTCTGAGGTACCTTAGGCACCCAAGATAAAATAGTGGCTACTTGGTCTTAATTCCAATGGTTACCACACCCACAACTGCAAAGGGCGGGTGTTTGGACAGGACTGTCATATGCGGACACAGAAGAAAGCATGTCCAGTTTAGCTACTACAAGGAATAGTGAAAGGCTCCAATAAACCTGATGGATAAAAGCACTCAAGGTTTTAGCTATTCAAAAGCAATGTCTAATGAACATGCTTTCTCCCTACCTCTTTCCTTTGTCCTCCTAAAAGGTGGAAAAAAAAGCAGCTCTTACCACAGTAATAATTGAAGAATTTCTCCAGGAGACTGGCAGCAGTATTAGTACTTGTCTCTTGGTAAAAGCCAAAATCTTATTTTTCTTTCCACTTCAAAGAAAAACAAACAAACAAACCCCACCCAAAATAGATTGAACCTGTGGGTAGAAGACAGCATAGGTTTTAAAAATGCCACTTGATGGGAGTGGTGAGCTAGTAGCGTAGGACTTGGCTTACAAATACAAAACAAGATGTTCCATGGACTACAGTAATTTTTTATAGTTTTAAAACAAACACAGTACAACAAAGTGCCATAATCCAAGTGTATTTGGAAAGTTTCAGTGCTGCTTACCTAAGCTAAATTCCACAAGGTATTTGAGCATCGAGTGTTGTCCGGTTAAATCAACTGCGTTTCAACTAACTATACCAGATACTTCATTAGGGGAAAGATGAACAGATCAGTTTGCTGTGTGTGATTGGCAAAACAGAAACTGCACCTCCTCTGAAACATAACTATTGTTATAGCAGCCTTTTCTACACATGTACAGAAAGTTAGTTTTGTCACTTCAATACCTGTTACTCTTTATTTACTTCCCTTTTCACATATCATCTCTCAAGGAGTAAGTAGTATGCCCAACATCATTTTCCCTTCAGCACTTTACAGATCTTATACCTATCTGTACATTAAAACAATGGTACTGAGGCTTCGAGAGCTTTACTGCAGCAGTGTAAAAGATAAAACAGATGGGACAATAGGCTACCAACATCTGTACTTACATTTAATGATGGAGTGAGCAAACCATTAAGTGTTCAGATATTAAGAAGATATACAGCATGTACCAAATATGATTTGTCTGAGCATGAAATAACTATTTATAAAAAAAGAGCAACCTCATACCTTTCCAATCGCATACACTGAAGTGATTGCATATGAAATGGAAAGCCATACCCAGTTTCCTGGACTTCTAGTAACAGAACAGGTAGATCCCAGTTGTTTGATCACTAACCCCGACTGCTCTGCTTATTACCTGTCAAACTGATACGAATTATGTTTATTCTGAATAAATAAGCCACACTCAACTAGTGTCAGTCTAAACTGCAGGGATGTACCAAGCAAAGTTCTGCCCCCAAGGAGATCAGATTAGAAACAGCTTTAGAAATCATCAATTGCAGCTAGAGAGGTGCACAATACAGGAGAGAAAAGGGGTGAACCATGCTAACAGTTTTGGGTGCCCAGCACCCAAATACAAATGTTTTCAAGCATGTCAATAGCTTAATTGCTCTTAACAATGCTTACATTTGATTTATAAACAGTGCAGAATAGTGCTTCTATAATTAAAGAAAAAAAATGTAAAACAAACGAAACAAAATCTATACATACAGACTCAAAATTCAAAAGAAAAAAGCGCAAGTCAAAAGTCTTTAAAGGCCTTCCCAAAATTTAAATACATTTCCCTTTAGCATTTGGTGTATCAGCAATTCCAACAAGACTAGAAAACTAAGGAGCAAATCAACATAAACAATGTCCACTACCACAGATGATTTATTTATATACTGTTAAAAAATACGAATATTTTATTACAAAAAGTTTATCAAACAACTGTATACATACAGTTCATATTGTTAAAAGCCAACATGTCAATTAATACTTTATGTACATTTGATTAACAATGTCATACATTTGTAGAAAAGCATCACTCAGCAGAAACCGATTTGGCATTTGGAAAGTAGTTACCACCCTGCACTAGAAGAGACAATTAATATAGGAATAAAACATTTATATGTTACAATTAAAATACTTATTTGCTGTGATCATTTAAAGCAAATGGATGCTTTCTTTCTCCAAGAAGAATCATCTTAAGTGGAGATTAAAGTGCACATAACCAACGCATTAATAATTCTTCAGCAATCCCATCTATCATTCTAGATGCTCTAAGCACATCACAGTAACATCAAGGATTTAGGACTTTGTGGCTTAAACAGTAAGATTTAAGAGAAATTAATCTTCAAGAGAAATTCAGCTTTCTAAGCTGCATGAAATAATTCTGATGTACAATAAGATGAAGTAGGGTCCAGAAATTTGGAAAATAGCGTTTGGTGAAAACATCAATGTAAATCTTCCCAGATATGTGATTTCTGGGGAAATATTTACCTTATGAAAAAAAAAAAAAAAAGATTCATAGCATTTCACACAACTGTGGACCAAACAAGCAAAGCATGCAACAGTATTTACATAACAATCCCCGCAGTCGTTTTCTGTGTGCTACATTTAACACAGGTTGGAGCAACACTGTCTACTTTATGCATACATTTTGCCAGCAATCTAGGGAAGAAAAAAAAAAATTTTAAAAAAATCACAAACAATTTGTTTACTATAGTAAAGTTTTATAGTCCTAAACTACAAAAATGCTCCTCAAAAAAACATAGCCCAAAAATATTGGCTTAGTCTCATAACAAGCAATATAGTAAACCTTACAAAATGTAACACAGTCAGTATTAGCAGAGATGTCGAGGGCAATAATTTTAATAAATCGGTCCACTTCGGATAAAAAGAATGCTTATGCATGTTACTGCCTATTCAAAAGCAACAGCTAAACAGGCTAAATTTACATTCACAAGAAAAGCATAACACGTTCACTGAAAATGAAGTGAGTTGCTGGTAATTATGGTTATAATTTTTATCACACCAAGCTCATCATCAATGGAAGAAGACTTTTTTTTTTTTTTTTCCTTTTTACAAATATGAGAAGCTTTGAGCCATTATACTTGAAGAGTATACTTCATACCTTAGGCACTGGACCAAATTTAGAGGTAAAATGTCCGTCAACATGATTTAACATCCTCAGGTTTCTGAAGGCCATCCATATGAAGTTTACATACAGCACTACAAATACACATCAGATACTGCTGTAAATTTATAAGGAATACAAACACTATTAAATACAACTTTCACCCCATGGCACATCAAGCATGGCAATACCACTTGCTTCATATCTGGTTAGCAACAGTCAGTTGTGGTTATGCTTTATTGAATATTTTCCTTTCTGTAGCTGAGAAATATATAGCTTGGACTTGCTTCCATCCGGTCTTTTAAACCAAACTTCATCATGGTTAATTGTTGTAATTATGGCACTACAGAAAACGAGGGAAGAAGGGTCAGGGGAAGAAAAACAAGAATTTAGACACCTTAAAAGCTAACAAGTAACTTCAAAACCTCAGCTGTGTTTCTGTACAGTTAATGAAAATAAGCATTGGTTGTAAATGGTAAGCCCAAAAGATACTGGCTCCACTGTAAGAACACTTAACAGAACTCTTTGGTAACTGCATGAGCTTTTAGTGAAGGCAGTTAATTTTCCAGCTATCTATCTGTTTTCTTCTCCTATGAGAAAAACCTTAGCATGTACAAATATTGTAACTGTTTAAAAGAACAATAATCAAACATAGAAAACACCACAATAGACTACTCATGGAAAAAACAGACATGAGCAAAAACATACACAGAAATGACTTAGAATACAAAGTATTTGAAGAGAAAAACAAAACCAAACAGATTGAAGCCCAGGATTTAAAGCAGAAAAAGGATTCCAGTGTTAGTCACTATATCAAGACCACAAGAAATAAAGTCAAAGCCTGATTTACAGAATCATTCTTACATAAACCCTGCTTTTATGCTCCTTGTGGTAAACCTTAATATAAACAGAGAACAAAACCCCCTTCCCATATCCCGGGGGGGGGAGATGGGGGGGAAGGAATTTCACATAGATTGATGACAAAAAAAGGGTCAAAACTAGAGATTAAAACAGTTAAAAGGAGAAAGTTCTATCACATACTCAGTGTGACAAAACTCCCTCCAGGAAACTCTTCAGCCTTAAAAGCTGCTGAAATCTTGAAAGCCTGGGAAGGTTAGATACTGGATATTAAGATCTCTTTTTTTGTGCCCAGTGTAATTGCTACGTTCTACTAAACTAATTAAGATTTTTTTGTATTACAGAAAGAATATATAGTTTACTAAAACATCTTCTTGTTTCAACCCTGAACACCCACCAAAATCAGTTGTCTTTCACTAAACACAGGGAAGAAAACAAACAGCCAGTCTTACAGTAAACTACTGCTATATTAAGTTAATTTTCCTGGGTAGCCTATTTAAGCAACACTGTGTTTAGGTTGATATGCCTCATTCAGTAAAAGGTAAGAAAAATATTTAATTTTAAATATTGTTTTAAATGTACCCACCTTTTAGAATTTACAAATATTATCCATACAGAGAAAATACATTTAGATACCTTAAATACTCAATCATATTAGCACTATAATATTTAGACTGTTCCTGGTTAGAACTTTTGTAAAATGAAGGAAATACCTTTAAAGAAGTTCCAAGTCTTTTATTTCAGAGCATTAATCAACAGAAAACAAAGCTTACCTTTAACGGTATAAAGTTTTTTTTCCATAATTAAGTGTTTTTGGGTGGGCCAACAAATCAAATTCTCAAAGCGACAAAATCCCAAGATACTGAAAAAAAACTTACTCAAAGGCTATTCAGAAAATAGTAAGAGATGAAACTGTGAGATCCTAACTTGACAAACATCTCATTACCTTCAGTGAAGTCCAACCTCTACCAGCCTCTCCCAGCAGTTCAGCACTCAGCCTTCTTTGATAAGACCTGTCTTCCAAAGTGCACTTAGAGATGTTACCAAGGTGGCAGTGTTTCCAAATAAGCCTTATTCTTCAATGCCATCATCCTATCTATTGATTAATATCAACGCACAGCAGAGCTGCATAAACCGAGTAATCTTTACCTTGTAGGACATTCATCTTTCTTATCAATGCATATTGTCTGTCCACGTCCATACCACTCTCCATCATAATAAAGTCTTCCTTCTTCAGATCGAGCACTATGTAGATGCTTTTCTAATTTGACAGGTGCTACAATAATCAGTAAAAATAATTTAATATTGTCTTGGCATAAGTGGGTTAGATGTTCAAATACACTTTCATCGTTACCTACATAGGATACATATTTTTTTCATTATCAAAAGTAGCCTCTCTCAATAATTGCCAGAATGCAAGAAAATTGGAAGCAGGATAACTTTTTATTTCCTCTCAGATAAATTAGAAGTGATATTTCCATTTTCAGGCAGAAGTTATCTTGCCCATAACCTTGAAATCTGTGATATGACTTTTCACAAATCAACTAATGCAATATAGACAAGACTTCAAATGGCAGAACCTGAAATATCTTCATCAGCACATTACGACAAGATGCGAGTAGTAATACTGTTAAAGAAATGCACTACCTGCTTGTCTCCTCTCCCTTTTCCTTCTTACTCACCACCTCCAAGTATTTAATCTCACCTAGCATTAATGTGCTTCTCACCTCAGTGCCAAATACCAGTTAACACTCCTTTCCCCATAGCTCTACTTTTTCAGGGTTGTAGCTTGCAATGAATGCGAGCATCCTTTAGAATTCACCCCTAAGGTTCAGATGCTCTCAGTTTCCTGCCTCATCTTGTGTAGACACTAGCATAGCTTGCCTATATTAAGTGGTGTAACCCACTTTAAGTACTATAGATTTTTACAGTCATCAGCAATTGAGCTGCAAGTATCAGCACCTGAGAGGGGAAAACAAGAGCCACATGTTCCAGCCTAGGGATAAAATAAATATCTGCCTAGATGCAGTCTGCATCATTGCACACAGTAAGTTCTGTCTTGTGAAATCAGAGAATGTTTACTTACGTTCTGGTTTTACTCTATGTGGCCCCAGTGTAGCCATTGCCTTAAAACACAAAAGAAAAAGAAGTTAGTCGTAGTCTTTTTTTTTTTTAAACTGCCAGATTTAATTATGAAGTTATGTGCAGTGTAGCTCAGGATACTTGTTTTTACATGCAAAAACCACAATCAGAACAAACCTAAAATAAAAGTGTGTTCAGTGGTAACTCAGCAACTAAATACAACTGCATTTTGAGGGTGGAAAAAAAATAAAAAAATTGCTCTCAGGAGGTTTTCTAAATTAAACCCTCAAAATTGCTGTTATGCAATACTGTCATGAAATTACAAAATGACCTTAACTCATTCTGAAATGCAAACTACTGTATGAGCAACCCACTCTTGACTTATACATTATAAGCTCACAGGTTTTTCTCTCATTAAAACTGTAGATCACATGTAGTATTAAAGTAGGCTTAAAAAAACACCTCTAAAGAGTTGTTTGGGGTTATTTGGTTTTTGCTTTTTAAAATTATTTCCAGAAAACTGAAAAACCCCAGTAGGTTTGTTGCTATTGTTTAAAGTCATGTTATACTACAAGAAAGAAACCAAGGGAAAGCTATTTTGTGTCTGTTCCTATGATGAGATAGGAAGAGGAAAGTCAGGCAAGTTTTCACATAGACACCTCATTTTACTATTTGCTTATGTAATAAACAAATATGTATAGGTACAGATCAGGAGGGAAATTGACGCAAAGACATTTCCCATTGAGGTTTTGGATTCACACTAGAAGCTTGCTATTCCATAAGCTGGAAAGCACTAAGGTACTAGGGGAAATTCTCTGACTGCAGATGCAAAGCAAGGTTAGTGTTTCATTACAGCAAGTTACTTTTACAATATGACAAAGATCTGGAAAAGGCACTGTGCACTTAAAAGGTGGATTTGTTTTTTCAAATGCATCAAATGGTCAAACAAATTTATCTTCCTGCAAACCCTAATTCTTTTATAATATGCAAGAAAACATGGTGTTTCAATTCACACAAAACAAAAAGGTGTAAGAAAAGGTTAAAGCACAGAAATCTTCATAAAATTATTTACTATGGGAAAACATAGCATATGATATATATTTTTAAAATCTTAATTTAAGACAAAATCCTATCAAACTATCCTATAATCATTTATACCCAATTATAACAGACTGTGACAAAGCAGATCCTCTTAACACAGGCTTTAGGCTCACTTTATAATGGAAAGTTATAGACTACTCATTTTAGAGATAACCTCTTCCACTACTTTATTGGACTCTACGTGATCTGGGTAGAATCAGAAAAAGTAGCAATAACATAGCTTGAACTGGAATGATTAGCTGGCTACTGAAGAAACAAAAACTATTTAGACTTTTGATCATGTATGAAACCCATTAATATATTTTTAAGTGGCCAAAGGACAAGACAAGAACCCAAACAAAACCCACAGCCACTGGCATTCATCCTTTCATTTTACCTTCCTTATTGTTGTCCAGTCTTCAAGTATATCAAGGTCTTGTAACATATACACTATATAGGGGCGTAGAAAAGTTACGGAAAATTCTTTTAAGCAGCAATAATAAAAATACTCTAATGTTTGTAGAAAAATATTAATAGATCTTTTCTGCCAATCTTTCAAAGAATACATACATGAAGTGAAAGCCCAGCAAAAATAAATGCATCTTTGAATTATGCAACCTAGAAGTACGCTTTAAAAATTATTAAAAGAGATAAGTAATAGTATGCAGATACTCAGACTACTGGCATTAAACATGAGAATAAGACAAACACCTCTGATACAACCATTCCATCCCTAACAGTTCCAAAAATAATTGCAATTAAAATTCACTGCAATTTCAATATAGCACTGCATATCAGCATCTACACTAGTATCAGGTTTAATAAAATTATTGTTTTTACAGTATTCTGCATCATATTTCTTTGACAGAAAAGTGTAGACAGTACCAGATCTCTGAATATCAAATATCCAAAAAACAGGATGCAGAAAGGCAAAGCCCTTTCCTTGAACTATCAACTGTAAAGTAAAAATTGTGTATCACAACAATAGGTGAACTTCAAAATAAAACTCCATATAGGACAGCTATTCCATTACAACAATCTTGAGTTTTTACTTTGCTTCTCCCCATTTCATCTATGAAAAACAAGTTCAGAAAAAGGTGCTATGAATGTTTAAAATTAAATGTCCTAAAAAGGGGTGAAAGCTTTAACATACATTCCATTTGAAACGTTAAGAATCCTTAGCCATTCTCAAATTTGTTTTCCTCTAAATAGCAAAGAATCACAAATCAAAAAACATGTGAGATTTCTAGGTATTTGCTTTACACAGATCTTTAGAAACTGACAAGTTCATGACTATTTTAAAATCATAAGCAAAAAGCGCAATTCATTTACTTCACAACTGAAAGGACTTTCAGCCTTATGAACTGTCTGAAATTGCTGGGATTTTAAATCTAACATTATGTTAGTATTTACTGTTTGGAATGTATTCTAAAATGGCCAGGCAGCTCATAATTCACAGAATCTGATGCTATATATATTGATGCAGTGAAAAACTCAATAATCGAAGTTATTAAGCAGCCATTCTTTATTCTGTGGCACCAGACGCACAGGGGATCACTCCTCCAAATGTGCGTACCCATGCAAGCTGGGTACACAGTTTATATGCAGGCTAAGCATACATCTTCATGATATTTCTTAGAAAGGGCAGTCTTATGCTAATGGATTCCTAGAATTCATTTACATAGTCTGAGCATGCGTAATAAAATTAGGGTTAGGGTCTTTTCTCCCCTCAGGGGTCTTTCGTGACCTCTGGTGGTAATTTACTTCATCTTCTCTTCTTCATCACTGTGCTCTTTTAGTGACCTAAAGCTTAAAGTCCTTATTCTTGCCACAAAACCAGTTCTTGTCTGTTCAGTATGCTCTGGTGCCTCGAGATGTCTTCTTGTCCTGTTCCCGGAGATAAACACTATCTACAAGGTTATGAATTTCACAGTAAGTCCCTACTATACAACTACCCATTTATTGTTGTTGCTTGTTGAAAGATTAGTAAAACTCCACCAGACATCCCGTCTCCTGCCTTCGATATGGACATCCTGAAGACAACGATGACAGAGATAAAGAAAATAGACTTTCACACAACCTGGCACTGAAATTGCTAAAAGGAGTTAAGAAACTAATGAAGCCGCTTTTACTGGCACCGATTAATACCACTTGGCTTTTAAGCGCTAGTTAAAAAAACTTCCATACTAACCTGAATTTATGACACATCCTACTGGGAGAACAGTTGTTATTAGGACAAATCATTGATCTGGAATGTGTTCCAATAAATCACCCATCCTGAAGGAGGGTGTCACAATGATGACATTTTTTTCAGAAACTTCCTTCCCACCTTCTAATGTTACAAAGTCTTGTGAAAGTAGTAGTATTTTTTGCAGCAGCTTAGCAATAAGAAAATGCCCTTTATACCATACAATGTCAATACTTAGAAGACTCTTTTAGGTAGTCTCCATGATTCTGGCAACTTTTAAGCCATCACATCTTTAGCCTATAAAAATGTTAGGCTGGAGGCAGGAGTAGAGAGAATACTCAGTTTGCAAATACATCTCCTTTATTCTCTGGAGAAAGAGGATACCCTCTCTTGGATGCTATACCTTAAAAAGTTTTGGCTCCATTCCATGCTCATCAACAGCTATGAAGAAGTCATCAATGCAAAATCCTTAAATACTATACTCACTCTACAGGATCCCCAAACCCACCTCCCCACCAACTATCTCAATTCTTGGAATTTTAAAATTTTAATCAGAGTGTTCTAAAGTCAATGGAATTGTTCAGGAGCGGTAAGTTTGGGTAAAGATGTCCCAGCATGAGAAGCAAAGCTATACAGGAGAAGTTACGCAAGTCAAGCTACACTTTGCAAAAACATTGCCTAACTTTTTTCTGCTGTTGCCTTGTAGCTCTACTTTTTGAAGAGTTAGAAAAATAAACTATCAGAAATATTCTCTCTATGAAAATAGTAGTTAGATAAGAGAATCTTGATTTCACTTTTCATAATGGGATGTATCAACATGGTTTCTCTAGCCTGAATTAGAATAACATCTGCCATGCAAAAAATCACTTCAACTTGTTATTAATGACACATTTAATAAGACTAGCTATAAAACAGTAAACACTACTAGAAAGAACAATGACTTCAGTAAAAGGATATCTGATACAACAACAGGTTTCTTCTTATCTGGACTAAATGGATCCTTCCTTTTCTTCCTGGACTGTAGCTCATCATTCCATAATTCTGAAGAAACACACAAGAACATGGTACAAATCAGAAACATTTACACATTCAGCTCTTTTTACAGAAGAAAATATTGTCCAAAAATGAAAAGTAACACATTTTCTAGTGAGATGCTGTTTCTGAACAGAAGGAAGGTGTTACATGATTATGTAGTCAAAGATCAATATTCTCAAAGTACACAAGGGATGCTGACAATGCTTTAAGACCAAAGTTTGTTTGAAGCTTAAATTTAAGCCCCTACCTAAAGTCTACAGCTGAACAGCATTCTAGTAGATAATCCGAAACTCACCAGACATACTATGTGTACAGTCAACTAATCAATAGCTTCCCGAAGATTAAAAACAAACGAACAAAAAACCAACAACAAACAAACAAAACCCCAACAACTTTTAATTTCCATCCACCTGAGGTAATGTCAATACTATGCCTGTCTTCTTCAAGTCTTCTAATCTTCTCTTCTAGTTCACTTTGTACGGTATCATACAACAGAAGCTTTTCACTCTAAAAAAAGCAAGAAACCACATATTTTTTAATTACTAAAGTTCTACCATCTAAATCTATATGACAATTTAATGCTTCAGTGGAAAGAAGGTAAGAGTAGCTATAAGTGAAAATTTTTGAGAAGCCATAAAGCACACGGTATTTCCCTCTAGCCGCTTTCTTAGAATAAGATCCTAGCTCCTTAAAGACAGCATGCTCACTTGGCATAACTGTAAATATAGTTATCAAATATCAGTACCAAGAATAACTAAGGATATAAAAGCGTGCAGCTAGATCTCCAGAATAACTGTTTGTATTTTGACACAAATACAGTATTTTTCCTTTGGATAGCAAAGACTTATTCACAATAAATAACTGTAAAGTAGTGACCTCTATGCCATCTTTCATACAAATCAGAAAAGCTAATGTTTTCATGGAAAGTTTTTTATTAAGCTGCCTCCAGTATTAATAAACTTGCAGTAATTTATAAAGCATTATCATCTATTAACACAGTGTTTATAATTGTCTATTTTCGTAGATCTGAAAAAGCCTTCCCACAGAGAATTTGAGCACAAAAAATAAATCTAAACAATGTTATGACAGCAAAACTGTCTACCTCAAAGCTGTGAGAAACATTTTTAAAGCACTGCTTTAGAAAAGTTAGCTAGTTTGTCCTCTTAAAAGGCAATTTCTGAGCCAAATAGATTAACATAATGCCTTCAATGTTAGATGTATCATTACCACTTTTTATATACAAACAAAAACACACTCTGAGATGAACTTTCTACTGTCTTACTTTTTTCTTTTCCCTCTCTTAAGTGTTTCAGAACAAGAAAAACAACTTTATAGTAAATTGCTCTTAATTATATCCACCATATGGGACTGATACCAAAATGACACAGTATCCATATAGATCAGTTACACTTTTAAAGCCAGCATTGAAAAACACTAAACTCTCTAAACCAGTAACTTGGAATTAAGGTGAGTTCCAGGCCTCAAAGGAAATAAATTTACTGTTCTTTTATAAACTAGCACATTACCTAAACTACGAGTAGGAAATACAGCTGATGGTTACAATTTAAAGTTCATTTTCACTGAGCAACATCTTCAACAGCTCTGAGGAAGAGAAAGTTTCGACTTATTCACTGAAAAAACCAGCTAGCATCACAAGTCACTGCATCTTGCTATTTGCTACGTCTCTGCCAGAAGCTGCACTCCCTAAAGCCAAGTCAGCAGATGTCTACACCTCAACTGCTCCTGTCCATAGCATATCACACTAACAGAAACTTACCTTTACCTTACTCCAGCTAGTACACTGGACTGAAACAGAACATTTGAGGAATAGACGAAAACAAAGAACCCTGACTGTACTAAACGGCTGTCAGGTTTACTCTTCCCTTAAAAGTATTTAAATTCCAAACACCTCCCTTCATATATTTATCAACCCCTAGCTATGAAAAACAAAATTCCCAGTGGAACTGAAAATACGGAAGCCTCTTGCATATACTTAAAATGCCAAATGAGCATTATTTGCCCTGAGACCATTTTAAAACTCTGTTTTATAATAAAATAGTGTTTGTGTTTAGACGTGTTTTGCTTCAAGTATTTGGTTACAAATAAGGTGTGAAAAGCTGTTACAGGCATCAGAGGCATTCTTACTGAATGGTTATATTCCAGTGAAACAGTGATTCTACAAGTGGCACTGCTGACTTTAAAGAGCTTTTCGCCCAACAGACCCTTATTGGATGGTTAATGCTTGAATTCTGAAAGTTTCAAAGTAGAAACATAATAGCAAAACAAGGGTCAAGGAGAACCTTAATGAGTAATAATATATAGCCAAAGCAAATAATCCAATCATGGATGAGAAACCCTGTAAATCTTAAAGGATTCTTACCAAACTCAGGAGCAAAGACAGTCAGTAATGAGCAGTCCTTCATTATACATTGGTCTTTCCCAAGGCATCAAGGAAATGGAAATTTTTTTTACAAGTACACATGCACATTCTTGCTTTATTGGCAGAGCAGGAGCCACAGACTTGAAGAATATAGTGAACCATTTAGAAGAAAACATGTTTAAGCAACTGAGGGCTGAGGATTCTACAATGCAAACCTCAGAATCTAAGCAGCTGTTACAGCATTGGACATGCATGTACATGAGTATTTGTACATCAGTATCCAATATTTAGATGCTTAAAAAGGATTATTTATGTTCAAGGAGAGAAATCTATTTTTTATGTAACTGCTTTTGAAATGACAACTCTATCACTAGCTGTCCAAGGCATCTTAAAAAGACACTATTTTATTTTTAGTGTTGTTATTAAATGTAAGACACTTTTTGCAAAATTTATTGCAGATATTCTAGTCACTGTTCTTGGCAATATTTTTATAACTAAGGTAAAAAAATAATCATGTGGGAATCTATTAATAAGACTTGTTAACGAAAAATAATAAACCTCAGCTACACTTACAGGCAAAGCCGAACTAATAGAGTTAACTTTTATATGCTTTGCATAACCTCTTATGTGACCTTAAATATCACAAGGCAACTGCACTCATATAGCAAATAACAGCAATAACAAAAACATGCACTGAACTTGGAAAGCATGACACACAGTAAAGTTAGATAAGATCAGCTATCCATGTAAAAAAGCTGGCACAACCTCACAATGTTGTCGAGAGGCTTGAATTTCACATTCATATTTGTTCTTCACAGATTCCAGACAAAGCTCTCTATAGATACCTGTAATCAGACAAATTACAGCAATATTACTTTCTTTAGCTAACATTTGATTTCAGAAATCCATTTTAAGACTGCCACAAATGCCAAAACATGTACATTCTTCAAAATACATACTTCAAAAGGCACTTAACAGTGGCTGGTTGCTTTACAGAGTAAAATACGAACAAGTAATCCCTTAATTCTGAAGATCTGAGATAAAGTAACTACTATTTTAACTTTTTACCCTATCAGCCAAGAAATTATACCAGCAGCCATGCTAATTTTACAAAATGTGTCTATTTAATATTTCTGATAAAATTCTCCTGAATATCCTCAGTTTTCAAATCCATGAAGTACTAAATGGCCCGTTTTCTTATTAGATTTTTAAATAATGTTTGGAACTTTTTAAACAACTAGGAAACTGAATGAAAGAACATCCATGACCTTAATAAATCACATTAATTAACAAGACATTGTTCCAGTCTTAGAAATTACCACCTTGCAGTATGGATGATACTGAGTATGAGGAGCATTTCTTTAAAATTTCTGAAAATGTGTCTACTAAATGAAGAGGTGAAAAAATCTGAAAGGTATCTGAAACGTATTTATACTTGCTTGATACTACAACTTAATAAATTCAATGCATTCAACACAAAATACTTAGATTGCTCCAGAATACAATCCTGAGGAGTTAAGTTTGCACACATGCTGGTGCTGTCTAGCAACTAAAGAACTCCAAAAAACAACTTCCCTTAGAATTCAATTGACTATAAATTAATACAGTACAAGAGGAACAACACTGTTACCAGCAATTCCTCCAAAAAACAAACCACAAAGTATTACGTCAATCATCTTTCCACTGTGAAGTCACTTTTGGTCTAGAATCCAAATGGTCTTTTCTTACATCAGTATGTTATGCTGGCTTTTTTTTTTTTTATATTTATGGCTGATGGGTATATCTAGGTCTACCAATTTACATTAACCGCTGATTTGCCTGAAATTGAGCAGTGTAGAGATGAATACTTCTAAAAGAAACAGTTGTATTCCTGACTTGCTGAAATAGTAAAGATGCACATTTTGTGTGAATAGTGCTCAGTGCCTTATAAAGCGGAGGAACACAAGTTTCTTTTCTACCATAGATGCATTTATATCCATAGTTTTAGCTTTAAACGTGAAAAACAAAAAGGTGGATTCAAGTTACTTTTCTACCAAACCTTCTGCAAGTTTGCAAGTTCACCTGCAAACCTTCAGCGAAGCTTAAGTGGATTACTTAGGACTAGTCGAGTAAATTTGGATTAAGATCTTAAAAAACAATTCTGGGTCACCAGCTGAGGAAAAGCATTACAGAGAAGACCAGGAGAGAGAGAAATGCAATAGACCAAAAGATTTCAAATTCCCTCCACAGCCTAAAGTCAAAAGTACCAATGAAGACATACTGAGTAGCACCAAAGCAGCACTAGTATCATGAAAAGTGTAAGCAGACTTGCCATTTTCCAGTTTACTTGCACTGCTTCTGCTGCATTTCTTAGAAAAGACACTGGTATAGCTTCTCTGGCTAGACCAGTTCACAACTGTCTGCCTTTTGGCTCTCTGACAGCCTGTGTTAGGTAACCCCTACTTAGACAGCTGAATTAGTCACTGTTCCACAGGACTATACAATCACTCTATACATATCCAAGAAGAGAAAAGTTCTTTCTTGCTTCTTGTAGGAGCATAAAATCCTATATAAACCTTAGTTTTAATTATTAAAATGCAGCTTAGATAAAAGCTGCTAAGGACAAGAGTTTTCCTCCTTCCCCAGATGGAACAGGAGGAGGGGAGGACTAGAAGAAACACAGACTACAAGAGCAGAAAAACACGATCTGGCAAGTACTTCATGAGATAGCACCTGCATATCTCTTAATTTTAACAGTGACCAGTGTGCAGACTAGATTCCAAATGTTCTGACTAATAAAAATTATTGCTGTTTTTAACTCAGTAATTTTGTGCTTACAACAGAAAGAAAGCCATTAAATCAAACATAAGCCATATTTTTAGTGTGATGTTATCAGGCAACTTGTGCAAAGAGGTAAGCAATCTATTCATTTTGACTTGAAAAATATTTTACATTCAAAACTATGTCACAGTATTTCTAACTTTAAAGCACATTCCTTAAACAATTACAAAACAAAAAAAAAAAAAAGGAAGATTGACTTTAGAATGCATAGCAAGTTTATACTGTTTTAACAGCAATACTTATTTTACATGCCTACCTGCCACCTTGGTTCTGATTTGCATATTTTCTTGTAAAGCTGCCAATGGTTCTAAATATTCAGGTGCTTTTCCAGCTATCACCTCTTGTAGTTTTGCATCCACTTGGCTTAACCTTTCTTTGTAAAGTCTTAAAATAATAGAAATAAAATATGTATTTTATTTAAAAGTAAACGCAAGTTAGATGGGCTATTTTTAAAAGAATTATTCTGCATCGCTTTGTTAATCCTATGGAACATCCACTGAAGCAAAGTTTAGATTTGTTACCACTTGAATTTTCCAATACTTATTTTCTTTTTGAACAATATTCCTCATGTCTGTTAAGCCTTTCAGTAAAACACAGGCAGACAATCAAAAGTGTAGGAAGTAAAGAGAGGTTGTGGAGTCTCCTTCTCTGGAGACTTTCAAAACCCGCCTGGATGTGATCCTGTGCAACCTGCTCTAGGTGAAACTGCTTTAGGGTTGGACTAGATGATCTCCAGAGGTCCCTTCCATCCCCTACCATTCTGTGATTCTGTAAAGGTAGAATGAAATGTATCTCCAACTCTAAGGAAGAAGAAAAAAAAAATTGCATGGCTGTTATTAGGATTAAGACAGAGTAGGAGGTGAATCAACATGGAAGAGGGCAGGAAAAGGTGTTAAAACACAGAAGAACAATATGACTTACATCATAGGAGAGGAAGATAGACATTTTGTGGATAGAAATGCCCATTTGCTTTCATGCTCACAAATCTGCTCCCCCCCTACCTTAAGCAAAGGAAAAAGAGGCAGGCTTCTACTGAAGCAACCCTCATTTCTTCTTCTATGAAAATCCACATATTGCATATCATCACAAATAGTATGGGATCATTTGTAACTCACAGCTTCCATTCCAGACAAAAGGAAACATATTTAAGGTATTTTTATTTTACCCAAAATTCATTCCTTCTATAAAAGCTGATATTTACTGCCAGACAATGAAGAAATCTGCTTGCATTTTGAATAATTTAATCTAATATCAAGGAAAAGTATTTCAATCACAGTGAAGCTCCACTCTTTGCAACTGATAAATTAGCATTCAATGGTAGAATCATCAATTTAAGCAGCTTCTCCTGTTCTCATTTACCTTGCAGCCCTCAATCAAAAGCTGTAGAATTAAGGCAAACGTGCAAACTCTGTTGTATGCGTTAAGAACACATCAGATGTTATCTGTTTACAGAGATGAACGTATCTTTACTATATCTGCTTACACAGATATAACAGACGTCTTTGGGACAGGGACACTGCTTTACTGCTTGTTTAAACTGCATACATTAAGTAATGAATTAGACAAGAGAAAGTGCATACATACTGATACGTCAAGACCTCCCTGAGAAATACTTCCTGTTCAGCTGCCACTAGCCTGCTCATCCTTTCACTTTGAAGACAGCTCCATAGTTCAATCTGTCCTGAAGTCAGCTGATGTTGACTAATCGTGTCAGTTGACACGGTCTGCAGCTGATCAAACCCCAATTTGTTGGGCTCAATCCTTGATGAGTGTGCTATGCACATCATCATTAACAGAGAGCTACAGCAGAATTATTTAGCTAGAACATAAGCAGAGACGCACAGAACACATGATTGCGTGGGTCACTAACATGTGATTACACAGCAACAAGTTGCAGCTACATCAGAGCCCACAGTTACGCACTGGGTGGTGCCAGCCCTTGATACTACGCAGCAGTTGAAGACTAAAACAGTTTATCCAGTACTTTCACACACTGATTTGCCTAAAATGGGTAACAGCTATCAAGCACTGTGCATCCTACTTATTTCACAGTTTCCCTGAAAAGAGGAGGCAGATGCAATCACTTCATCATCTCTGCTATTGGTTGTGACTAAATACCCCACAGTTTATGCATCTATTTCTTCTTTCCCAACTTTATCATTTCCCTATTCACAGATGCTCCTCCCTATAATCCCTTTTCCCACCACCACAGTTCTTCCAGTCGCTACAAACACCCCAATCTCTCAACTAACCAGTGTCTACACAATGCCTGCCTCCTCATATACCACAGCCTTACCACCTCACAAACGCCATTTGCAATCATTAAACCCCCAGAAATAGTTTCCTTCCTCCCAAGACCACCCTCCTTCATATTTATTCCTTAAAAGATTGTTTCCACAAGCTGTTTTGAGTCATCCAAGCTGTCCAACAGCTGGAAGAGTCAGTAAGGACTGAACTCAAAAGCTGGCCCTCTTTCAAATGCCAAAGCAGTCAGTGCCCACTGGCTCCAATACTGGAGCTCCAATACAGCTGGCTCCGTTTCCCACCTGAAAAAGAACACCGGGACAGTCTTCTCTATACACTGCAGCAAGAAATTGCTTGTTTGGCAATTTTTTTTCAGACCTATCAGGAAGACCTCACGGTGTCCCAATAGGCAAAGCAAGTTGCATATCTCAGTTATATAGCAGAAGGAACTCTCTCACAATATAAATGGGCATCTGAAATTTAATGACAACTGACTAAATTTTTAATAAAAATATATGCCCAAGACAAGATAAGGTGTCTTCAAAATTTCACTTGTCAGGTACCTGATTGAGTTAATTGCCACATTACCACCAACTGAAATTGGAATAGATGCATCTAGCTTGTCTGGGCCCACGTGGAAAAAAACCCAACTTAAAATACATACATAAGACTGGCTCTAATACAGATAAGAATCACTTTTGAGTAACTGTGGCTATTAATTAGGTCTTTATTACTGATGTAGATATTATGGAAACTACAGAGAGTATCTTCCCTTTTTTTTTTTTTAGTATTGATATCTGGTTTGCAGTAAAAACAAAACTTTCACTGGTACCAATTATAATTTCTTACTTGCAAAGACAGTGCTTGGGTCTGTCCCATATATATAAAAGCATAAGAAGATCTTGAGTCAATAAATAAAATCACAAACTTCCCTAAAAATCACAATTTCTTGGTTCTGCTAAGGATTTTAATGCAATAGACCCACACCATCCCTTCACAGCAACACTTCAAAACCATTCTTGCAGCACAACAGAAAATAAATTATCAAATAAATAAATAAATAATATATCCCGAGGCAATCATTTCAGAGCTTTCAATCCTTATTCTTCTTCAAAAGCAGCATCCACATATATGAAAGACAAGAAACACCAGCTACACCAATATTCTCATTTAATAGATCCTCAAACAAGGCACTTAAAACATTAAAATACTTACTGATCTTTAAGGTCTGTAAATTGCTTTTCAAGATTGGACATTTCATCTAAACATTCCATTCGTCTTCTTTCACAGTCCTCATCATCCATTTCTAAGAATAAAAAAAAAGTAACTTATTTTGAACAATGTAATATATAACCAAATTAACTGGATATTTTGTTCTAGTGAATCTGAAGCAAGCCTGAATTTTAGCCATGAATAGATTATCCCTTATATTATTATCTTATAGCAGAATATGAGAAATCACTTGCTACATAAATTACAAAGTTAAGAACCTTAGATCTAATTCTGGAAGAAATTCCATAAAGAGCAATTTTTTTCCTCAAAATGGGAAACGACATCACTGTAACACTTCAAGAGGTTAAATATCATGACTGATAATAGAAAGTGTACCTAAAAATGTGTGAAACAGAAAAGCTAAACATTGTATATCACACCAAACAAAAGGCACCATTCAGCATGAAGTTATTTGTCACCACTGAAAACTCAAGTGTATCCTGAGCTAGCATGAGCAAAAGTAAACCCTGGAAAGTATGCACAGTTCAGTGTTACATTTTTCATACAAAAGTTGAGCTGTTGCTTTATTAACACTCATTTAAAGAAAACAAAACAACCAACCAAACAAAAAAAACCAAACCAAACCCAAAACCAACCAAACAGAAAAAAACAAACCACAACCCACTTGGTCTTGAAAACAGGTTTCATTCTGTTCAGTTGGGAAAGTTCTTTGCATCTGAGATATTAATGATCAAATATCTGTAGTTTATCTTAATAACCATTCAGGCTATTAAGAGATGCTATTTTATTTTAAAATATTGTTCTCAAAAGTAAGGCAGATCTTGAATCTCAGAACAAGGTTGAAAATCAGATTAAACAGCAATGGTTTATTTGGCTGTCCAATGTAATAGTCAAGCCAAAACTGACTGGACAACTTTCAGCTTGGCCAGATTTAAGGAATGTGGCTGTCATATTACTCAGAGATGTCTAAAGCATTCATGTGCTATAAAAATACAACTGCTTTAAAATATGAAAGCACCTCCCTGTGAAACCAGACAGGAACAAGCACTGGGATACCAATAGTTCTCCTACTTTACTCTCAAACTCAAGTACGTGTTTGACTGTGCTTTTGGTTTCGAGTATGTTTTAGTGAGGAATTCACTCAGAAGCTTTTCCTTAAATTAACGTGGGTTTTATCATTTGTGTATGTTTAGGGACTACAAACCAAAGAAAACAAATTAGAACTGTAACCCTGGCTGAGGACCAGTGCAAAGTACACTGCTGGAGGGGACGGGGACTGCATATTACATTTTAAAATTGCATTGCAAGGAAACTATAGTACATTGGCATCTGAGGGCACAACTGACTCTTGTAGAGGCTGCAATAGCACAGAGCTCTCTGCAGTCTCCCCTCAGCTACGTATATACTCAAAAGTATTTGACTTTCTGTCTAGAAGTCTACATTCTGCCTATCATTCATACTGAATGGCAATTCACTTCACATGCTAGGCCACTCTTCAACTGTTTCACCTTTATTCTGCCTCCAGTAAGACTCACAAAATGATGAAGATGCCAGAGTCCTGAAATATTTTTAATACCCCAGTTACGGAACTTCTTCCTCGTGTCCTAAACAACACACAGATTGGGGAATAGGCAATACTGAAAAAGAAATTTTAGGAATGAATCTCAGGGCTTTCCAGTTGAAAATTTACATCGCTGGAGGCAGGAAATTCCTCATTTCATATTAAAATACTTGCTAATAGGCCCACTCTGTTTCAACACTTCAGATTTCCCATAAAGTTTCATACTGCACAAAGCATTCAGGGTATTTTTAAACACTTTGAAAATCACAGTCATTCTTTTCCTACTATATTCAAGCAGTCCAACTCAGTAACTAGGGCAGCCTGGTTTAAAGACAAAAAACCCCATAGCACTTAAAACATAACAGAGCCCAAAATAGTTTGGGTGGTTTTTTTTCTTTTTTTAATAAGCTGTGGCCTATATAAAGTGCTCTAAAAAATTGCCAAACTGTCATCTGGGATGGTGAGCATAACTTGTGGCTTTTTTATTCATCCCTAATAGGCTGTTTGATATCCATATATATTTTACTGACTATATATATATATGGTCAATAAAAAACCCTGTATTAAATATATAGCTTCAAAAGGAACTGGATAGAAAAGCTGCCAGCTCTCAAGGACAAGTTATGCTTCTTTTAACTGCACCTTCCATATTCTCAGGCATCTACTGGAAAAAACAAAACAAAACAGAAGGCTGAATGTAGTAAAGCAAATGACAAATTTAACAAAAAAAAAAAGAAAAGGAAATATTTTCCTTTAAAATCTTTTTTTCTCATTATTACTAATTTTAATTAAGATTTATTTCTTGCGGTGCTAATCATCTTATGTCTGTAGGAGCAATATGCTTCCATGGAGTAAGTTCATATTTGTCAAGACACTGACACAAGCATGTAATTTCCTGTAATCATTGGGTTTTAAGTGCTCCCTTAAAAGCAGTTCTCTGTGGAATGCAACAGAAATTATCTGGAGAGCTTCTCATGTTGTTTTGAAGAAACATTCAAAGACTATATTCATTTAAAACACAGTTCCCTCCTTCCTTCCCCCTGATCCCAGAAACCGATACAATGGCAAGACAACAGAATTATTAGCTTTCAATAAAAATCAACTAAAGTGTCTTTGAGGACACGTAAACTTCCAAGTTTTCTTTAAAAATATCAATTAGCACAACTGCAAAGAGGATCAAAGGCAAATTTTGAAAAAGAGCAGATTTCAAAGCTGAAACTAACAGAGACAATTCTCTCTTCACCAGAGAGTTGGAAGAGAGAAAGAGTTAAGTTCACATCTATTATAGCAAGCTCCATTTCTCACATAGAAAATTACATTTTCTTAGACTTGAAGAAAGGGCATTCCCAGATTGCACCTAGCTACAATACAAGCTGGAAGGCTAAAATGGGCTAAGTAAGTAGTGGTTACTGTGGCAGTGCTGCTCCTGGAACTCATCCACAACCCTGTGTCTCACCCACCTACTGCCCAATAAGCTTTCACAGTCCTCCTTTACGCTCTGTTTTCCCCTGAAAGATCTAACAAACTTCATATATGAGAACTTCTTGAGAAGTTGTCTCCAGAAATTTCTTATCCAAAATACAGTATTCCATTTTTAGTCCATGTACAATGTTGATAGTAAAAGAATTGAAGCATGCTTTTTAAAGTCACATCTGAAAGGAAGAGAAGAGGCTGTGGTGCAAACAAGGACATAATCAAATATGCTTTTCCAAAATAAAACATTATTACCTCCAGCTGCTTGTCCTGGTATCCTCACTCAAATTCACCTTTTTTCCAGGGTAATCACCAGCATGCACAGATTCTGCCTAATATTGGTTTCATCTAAAGAACCCAAGACAGTTTAAGCACATTTTTCTGCTCTTTTCAACAGAAACACTTTGAGAGGACAGGCGTAAAGAAAGACTGATCATCCTTCCTCAGTGGCAGATCTGTAATTGCATCAATAAACACTCTACCTACAGCTGCCCAACTGTGTATAAAAGCTGTGTGCACACTCAAGTTTCAGTCCAGCATAGTTTTGAAGACAGTCCCAGCAGTGGTCCAGCTTATTAAGCACTGGGTCAGTTTGCAGTTTTGGTGAACACAAACCAAGTTCTTTTCCTATCAAAGCCAAAGCTTCATTCCAGGTAGCTGTCACATGTGTTCCAACACCTATGGAGAACAAGGGTTTGAAGCAATGACCTGTCCTTCAGGCAGCTTCCGAACAGTTCCAGTTCAGGCTACATAATCTGAAATAAATCCTGACTACTTTGGAGATGTAGCAGCCTCAGCACTATCTACTCAAAACTACTTATTCTCTATTCTCATTTTGCCAAATCAGTTGTTAATATAGACACAAATAAAATCACTAGATTTATAATAATTTTGCTGATTCTTTCTGACTATACCTGGATGTGGTCCACAGTTCACTCGTTAGAGAGATCTCCTGTGCAGCACTGCAATAGACAAGAGAAGCAAGACCTTCCCTCAGATGAAGGAACAGCCCAGAACTAAAGAAATGCCTGCTCCAGGAAACCTCTCGTCTAAACCCGTGCAAATAATTAGTCCCAAATTCACAAAAATGTGTAGGCATCCAGTCAACTGATTTAAGTTGAAGGTGTTTACATACATAACACTGATGGAACACTGGAAGAGGTTGCCCAGGGAGATGGTGGAGGCCCCATCCTTGGAGACATTCAAGGTCAGGCTTGATGAGGCTCCGAGCAACCTGATCTAGTTGAGGGTGTCCCTGCTCACTGCAGGGGGCTTGGACTGGATGACCTTTAGCGGTCCCTTCCAACCCAAGGCATTCTGTTATTCTCAAAAAACTGCAATTTATGACATGCTGTTATTAAACTGCAGTCTAACCACTGACTTACATAGTTCCCAGGCCCTCCTATTTACATATCAGATTCCACCGAGACATTTTCACTAGCTACCATTTTAATGGGTTATTTTTCTAACAACTTAGAATACAAAGGCCCAACAAACATTCAAGTCAGTGCAAGAAAGAGAACAGGAAAGCACAGCATACCAGGAAGAGCAGGTAATGATGAGAGGCAGCACAGTGGCAGCCAGCAATTTGACCCAGGTAGACAGCAGCCTAACTTGTAAAATGGGGTTCAATCAGCAATGCTTGCCAGCAAAAAGGCATTGCGAGATGGGGGAGAAGAAAGCAAAAAAGGAAAAAAACTCATCAAACAAAACACAGGAAGCTCTCTATAAAACATGGGCAAATTGCCTGGATTTGTGTATTAACCAAGGCCTCTAGCGGGGGATCAACTCTGGTGCCGAGTATTAATCTAGATCCAAGTCTAAGGAGTGACTATATTGTCATCCAGAATGGCAACCACACCTTCCCAGCTCCGGTAGACTCTTCACTCTACTTCTGCAGAGTCAGCTTGGCTGTCTCTGTACCACAGCTGTGGGGCTCCAACACCTTGGACTCAAACCAGGACACTAACCCATGCACAGCTCAGACAAGAGCAAGCTCCACATGCAACCACCAGAGCACGGCTTTCCCTGAACTGCATCAGTGTGAATATAAAAGCCATAGGATTTAACATTCACGATCTCCCAGCTCTTTTAACAACAAAAATGAAGAATTAACTGTACATTGAGCAGTCTGACACACAAAGATAAATCAATCACAAGACAACATATATAAAAACATAATTTCACAGCTGCCTGATTTGTCTAGTTTGTGGCATCCCACTCCTTCCACCATGCCAAGCCCAGCACTCATACACAAGTCAATGAGCTACTGCAGGCACAGGACAAGATCCCAGGAGACCACTCTAAATCACTTAAGCTGCCAGAAAGACACCTCAAGACCACAGATAGCACTGAATGCCGCTACTGCTTTTCACCTAGCCCTTCTAGTGACAAAGATCTTGCTTTATGAAGCTTACTTACAGAGCCATGGTGATTCCAAAGCAACAGTGTATGCCTCTGATGACCAGTACCCTTCCCAGGAGGTGACCATTTTATAATTCACTCCCGGCAATTATAAGTTAAGTTTGAACAGATGATAACCTTCTTCTAACACAGTGGAACTTAAGCATAGAAAAAGTATTATTTTTAAAGCTAGATTTCCACCTACTAATGTAATTCAAAATCTACAGTCCAGAGAAAGCTATGGAAAAAGAAAGGAACCTTAAAAAGAACAGAGGCTGAATTGCTTTGAAAAAAAGAGGCCAATGGTACTGACAGGCCTTCCAGCGCCCCCTCAAAGCAACTAATTGAAATTAAGGATTTTGAATCCAAGGAAATATATGTATGTGTGTATATACAGGCAAGCCCGTACCTTGTGTGCGTGCATGCACACATAGGTATGTGTGCCTTCACGTGCAGAGTGCAGGAAGCACCCCACTGAGGGCCACGCACTCAAGCCCAGCAGGGCACAACCCGCAGCACCTACAAGGAGCGGCCCGGGTCGCCAAGCCCAGGCGGCAGCCGGCTCCGGAGTCGGCGGCTCCAGGAGAAGCGGTGCCTCCGTGCCCATGCGCCCCGCCGCGTCCCTCCCCCTTGGCGAGCGGTCCGAAGAGGAGCCACGGAGTAGGAGCACGGGCTGGGCCGGGCCGGGCCGGGCCGGGCCGAAGGGGCGGGGTCACGGCGAGGGTGGGCATCGGCAGCCACCGGAGCCCGGGGGGCGGGACCGATCTCTTCGCCGGTGCAGGGCACCGGGCGCGGGAGGAACCGGCGCGGCGCCCTTCTCGGAGGCGCTGCCCTGCGGGCGGCCTCGTTACCTGAGCTGTCCCCCTCCTCGGACACGGACGAGCTCTCGGTCTCCTCCTCCTCCGAGCTGCTGCCCTCGTTCTCCCCGTAGTCCACCTCCATCTCATCATGGTTGTTCTCTTTCTTCTCCCGGGAATGGACCGGCATCGTCCCCGCCGCCGAGCGCTGGGACAGCCCTTCCCGCCGCCGCTCCGCCGCTGCCGCCGGCCCGGCCTCCCCGCCCCTCCCCGCCTGCGCAACCTGCTCCTGCCGGCGCCCTCCGCGGCCTCCCATTGGCTGAGCCCCGCCAGCGGGTGACGTGACCCATGCGCGAGGCATGCTGGAAGTTGTCGTCCACCGGGAGCTGGGGGAAGTGGGTCCGCGGCCGTGGCGGGGACCGTGAGGGGCCAGGCGGGGAGCGAGGACCTCCCGCGCCTCCTTCCCCGTCCCAAGGCACTCAGGGGACTGCTCGTTACTGAGACGCTCCATCACGGTCAGGCAAAGTTGGGAGCGCTTCGTATAGGCCCACGTCTTCCGCAGTTGGCCCGGGCGGGGGAGCGGCCCTGCGCGGCCGGGGGTTCGACCGTTGCCGTTCCCTGCCAGAAGAGCGAAGGAACGACGCGGGACCTCACGTCTGCCCTCCTTCCTGCCAGCCCCGCACCCACGCTGCTGCCCAGAGCTTTGTATCCTGGAAAGGCATCTCTTGTGCCTTGCCGCCCATGGGCTCCAGAGGGCAGAGGTCCCTGTGAAGAGCGACCTCTCTGCCACAACCCTTTTTTTCCCTAGTTTTACATTCCGTGATAGGCTTTAAATTAAATCAAATTTAGCTTGGTACCCTAAAACTGACAGCAGCCGCTGAGAATGGACATGACAAGGGACTAAATGGATATGCTGCAATTTGTGCAGGGTTGAGATATTTTTTGCCTTTGAATGCAAGTACTTTTCTGTTCATTCACCAGCTGACATTAATTGTTTTATGTGAGATGTACTGAAGACAAATGCTGCTTACTGGGACAAGCTGTCCCAACTGTTCCCTTGCTGTGAGGGACTGCTGAGCTTCACTGAGGAAATACACGTGCACAGGAAAGTCTTGCAGGGATCCTCAAGAGTCAGGAAATACACAGTTGGTTGTGGCCTGCAGGTACACATGGGCAGTATCTCCGGGGCGAAGGTGAGCTTACTTGTCTGGCACAGGCTCACTTCTGAAGTGTGGGCCAGGTGAAGGAGCAGTAGAGAAGTACCATGCCTCAGTGATATGTGCTGCTCCACTGAAGTTAAGGTTGCGTTTGCCTGGCAGCAGCGGTTCTTCATATTGAGAGATGCAGATTTGGTCACTCTCTGCAGCCTCGAAGGACGCTAGGCAGGTTAACTGTGAGGCAGTTAGTAACTTCTGAACTTCCCCATGGACTTACACCTCCATGACAACAGCTGCCCACCTCACCCACAATAACCATCACTGTATATTAGTCACTTCTCCCACATCTCTGTGTATCCAAAACATCTCATCTCCCTGTATATCCATCAAGAAGAACATATGTAGGTGTGCCACCTCTTCTTCAAGACTGGACAAAAATTAAACAAAATTAACCACTTCCTGTCTGTTGTGCAAACTCCATGTTTGTACATACATGTTCTGTTGCTGTTATCCGTGGTTTTGCAGCCAGCTGGGGAGGCAGCAGAACCTGGCCTGCGTTCTCCACACCCATCTGCGACTTCTAAAAGCACTGCCGCGCAGGCAGGAACGAGAGCTTTCCGGATGCGCAGGAGCAGACAGCTCTCCTAGCCGAAGGCGGGCTTCTTTCTCCCGCCTTCATTTCCCCCCTAAGCGCGGCAGCAGGGCTCTCTCCACAGGATCTTCCCTCCCGCTCCCAGCACCAGACGTCAACGCCGTGGGAAAGGGCCGGGGCCGGGGCCGGGGCCGGGGCCGGGTCTCTCGCCCGGGTGTGGGGCTGAGCCCCGGGATCGGCGGGGGAGCGGGGGAGGGGGACGGCCACGGACTCGGGAAGCCCCCTCTCTTCAGCACTCCGAGACCCGTTAGTACCGTGCTCCGAGCCAAATTTGGTCTTGAGCGAAATATGTCGAGATTTGGGGCTGGGAGCGATCTGGGAGCTCGCAGAGGTTTTCAGCCACGAGGATACCTCGGCAGCCTTTGTGCATTGTGAGGCTTTCTAAGAATTTGCTAACTTCTACTGCCCGTCAGGCTAATTAAACCCATTCAGACTTGTTTTATTCTTAGCATAATCTTACGTAAAGGTTTCTTATCTGGTTTTCAGTGTAATTCATATCATTGCACGTCTTGAATGAGACACAAACCTGCTATTTAATCACATACTTCATGCTCTCACAATAACTTCATTTTTATATCTGTTATTCCTTTTCCTTTCTTTTTTTTTTTTTTTTTTTTCCTAGGAAGAATAAATGAGCCCCCAAACTGTTGTATTCAATACGATTGACAGTTTACTTCTTTAGTCGATTTTCATAGCTATTTTTTTCAAGACTTTAGGCATGTAATTCCTTTTCTGATTGGATGGAGCTGTTTCTCTTGCTAAAGTTCAGCGATCATTACTAGCCTGGGCCTAGTAGCCCCTTTATAAAATTGTCTCTATGTATAAACACGAGACACATGAGAAGTTTTTCTCTAGCTGGTAAAAAAGTACTTTCGTACATCTTACGTAGTCTCTCAAGCTAGATCTAATATTGCTCCTAAAATGGCTCTATTTTCAGAGCTGGTCACTTATTCTGTGTATGTAGTGAGATGGCTTTCTAAGTCCAAAGGAGGAATTAACAGGGAAAAAAAAATAAATTCCTAAGCGAGGTTGCAGTATCACTGAGTATTACGGTGAAATGGAACTGTTTGTAACGCTGTTATTTGAGCTGTGCACTTTCACTGGGCTACAGGTTACACTATGCTGCATATGAGTAGCGTGGTCTAAAAGAGAAATTGGTAAGACTTTTGATAGTTGAAATACTAGTAGGAAAACCCAATTTTTATTCACTCCAGTTTTCCATTGTGAAGTCTCAGAATACAGAGCTACAGAAAAATGTAACAGAGCGATTTTTCATAGCAGCTCTAAGAGTTTAGTTATCTTTCTATGAACAGAACAAAATGTTTTACTTATTTGGGAATGGTCTAATCTTTCAGTTTTTTGTAAGACAAAACTCCCAACGGAGCCACTCCCTTTTCTTGTGGTTATGATTAAGATGATTTGTTTCCAAACTGCAGAAAGTAAGTGCAAGGAAGCGTGCACTTCAAATCACATAAATGAGTCTACTGCTTTTCTAGGGTTAGAAACAAAAGGTGGAGACAGCCCATGCTGGAAGAAGATTCCGACAACAGACTGTTTTACATAAGTAATCAGAGAAATTAAGCCATTGAAGCAGCCAGAAAATGCATGCAAATGTGTTACGGATGCAAGCATGGGAAGGTCTCTGTTGTAGAGAAGTTTACTGCTTGGATTGTGTTGCTGTGGGGTGCTACATATGGCCATACATTCTGCAGCTCTGATGACTATTCTTTTTGCTTTGCCAAGAGCAAGAACCTCGAATGAACTAGATGGTTGTAAGGAAGCGCGAGGAATACTGTTATGATGATGTGAAAGACTTTATGCTCTACATTCTCAGAAGCAAAAAGCAGTGTCTGAGATCATGCTGGTCTAAAGCAGGCAGGGAAGATAAGGAAGGAGAAAGAAGGAAATCAGATCTTGGTTGTATTTTTTCCTGTGGAATTATGTAGCTTGCAGCTATTATGAGTCATGGCAATGCAAAATTGTGAGGCAAACACTGGAGGAGAAAGTGAGGCATTTAACTTTACAATGGGTTTTTACCCTTTTTAAACTCTCAATAAAATGGCTTACCATTCCTATCTCCCACTGGTTCACTTGCTGAATATTACTTAAATTATTAAATTAAGTTTTTGATGAACGGTGAAAAATGAGAAGTCAAAGTTAGTCTTTATTGTCTTGTCCATAAAAGTAAGTACTAAAGTCTTGTATATTTGTCTTATTCTGATTAATGCTTTCTTTAAAAATCTGTCTTTAACCATTCTAGGACAGTCTGTTTCAAAACAGATCTCATAGTGAAGTCAAAACATAAGAGTTTATAATAAAATGTAATAACCAAAGCATCAGCAGCAGTCAAAATCTGTTTCTGTCATATAATAGAAGGTAGAATGCCACAGCCATTATGAAGATAAATGCCATCTGTTTGAAATTCAAAAAAAATACTGACTCAAAATAAGCAATTCTAGAAGTCAAGGTAGAGTTTGTAGCGAATATAGCTATTTTCCTCTTAACTGGAATGAGTTATTAAACTGAAAGGTGTTGTAAACTGCATCTTACTTTAAAGAAAAATAAAAATCAAGTACCTCTGTAATCTAAGGAAACATACACAACATTCTAAATTATCAACAAGGAAGTATGTATTAGAAGGTACTGGCTATAATTTGTGTTTACTCTGTGGACAAGCAGCAAGTTTCCTTTTTTTTATATGAACTTATTTATTTCAGAAAAGTTCAGTGTAAATAAAAAGAAGTGGTTTAAAATAGTGGTTGGAAACTACAGGACATGTTTTAAGGCATTTGAGGTAATGATGTTTAGAAGTCATTGCATTTCTGTTTTCACATTTTATTAACACGTGAAAGTTGAGCCATGGAGAGCTTACATGAGAGTTTCTTTGCTGGAATTCCTTGCACATTTTGCACTGTTTCACTTTAAAGATCTTTATTTTCTGTGTGCTTATTAGAATTCATGGCATTTATCTAGATGCTTAGCCTTACAATTAAGAATTTTAGCACTTGAAATTTAAATAAAGCCCAATCTCACATTTGATGTTACTTTGAATATTCTTTTCAGCATGTTTTGAGCATCTGAGATACAGCTTTAATATGTATGATATATATGCAGGAAGTCTTGTATGACTAGTTGTACCAGGAGTAGAGATTCACGTTTATCATTAAATGAACACTGTATTTTTAAGTCAGTGTTCAGGGCATAAGTCTTTGTTCAAGAAAGCAACACTGCTGAGGACGTAATATTAATATCTATTTAATTTTAAAATTCCAATAGCATATAAGCATGTGCATAAATGGGCTAGGGCTTCTGGCTAAGGCTTCTAGCTAGGTTGTAAACAATGAATTTTTATTGTGTTCCTTTGTTTTTTGGTGTTTTTTTTTTTGTAATAAAGGCAGCAAAAATTGCTAGAGAAAGCAGGGTTTTTATAAGGTTTTTGCTTGTAGATCCACCTGCTATGAAAAAATTGGAAAGATGTTAAAATCTCTACGAAGCCTTTTACTTTTAACACAGGTATTGATGCTGTTCATTTGGTAACATCTTCCAGTGTTTTGGTTGTTCTGCTGAGGTGATGCCTCTCTTAGGTCAGCGCTAGAGTTCCCTGGTCATTTTGGCTACTCATTTTGTGGCCTATAGCTCATACAGGATGCTTGCTGTTTTTTGTAGATGCCGAGTCTGGAGCAAGCTGACATCTGCTGATGCAAGCTGACATTTTTGTAGGAGTGCAGGTTTCACTGCACTGCTGTTATTTGTTCTGCTGTTTTATAGCCTAAATCAGAGCAAATACGTTCTCTAGGGCTTAATTTTACTTCACCAGGTAGACACAAAGTCTACACGTTGTCAAGTCACAAAGTCCTATTCATTGTTTCAGACCCCAAGTAAATTTGACCTTTAGGGCTTCCACAAGCCTTCAGCCTCTGGGAGAATTCCACCCTATCAGAGCGTAGTATTTTGTGATACTTGCACTTATTTTTCATTTATATTTCGTATTATATGATAGGTTTGTTTAGTGAAATCAGTTCCCTTGCTAAGAATATTACTGCTTTCACGTTTAACTGTGGAGTATTTTAACTAATATTCTCCTTTGATTGATATCCTCCCATAGATCAGACCCTCACTGCTACTTTTGGGCACCTTTCCTGCTCCTTGAACTTGGCAGTATTGTGGTAGCCATTATTCTTGGCTTTACTGCTCTGACTCGTTAGATTAGCTCCTTTCTATTACTTAAAGCACACTTTGGAATTTATTTTCTTCTTGCATATTCATACTAGAAGTGGCTGTTCCACGAGAATGATGCCCTGCTAGTAGAAGTGTTCAAATAAGTCACCTCCTCATGCTAGTCAGCATCAGTAGCACTTCTTACAGGCAGCACACTGAGCCTAGATGCTAACCAAGTTGTGGCCTTATGCCTTATTTTTGAGTGTGTGCTTCTTTCACAAGACCTCCCTCTCTGTATCTCTTATGCATATGTATCTGCCTGAATACGATCAGAATGCTGTGCTGTCCCTGCTTGAGTGCCAAGGACACATTTTCTCTACCCTAAGGCAGGGGGGAAAATGCCTGAAGACTTGCATCCCATCATGGGACACATCCCATGGGCCACAGAGCTATCTGAAACCCTCTCTTGGGACTGTTAGGCTATGCCTTGCACTTTACGCATGGCTATGCCCGTTGATTGTTTCAGCTAAGTCCATATAGAAAATAGGTCAGCCATGCAGTAGCTCAGGAAGAGAGTTTTAATTGTGTGGGTTGTAAACTAGAAAGCAGGGTGTGTGCATTGTCATGGAGGAGGCTGGAACTAGTTCCAAAGATTTTATCAACTGTTGTGGAATCTGGCCCTTGGACACCTGTTTGTTGCAGGGGATTATCTCACACGAGTCATCTAATTGTTTCAGCGCAAGTGAAAATCTCTTCCTATAAGGCAATGTGCTAAAACCCTTTGATTATTTTCTTCTCCACAAGTGGAAATTGAAAGACACATACACTTATGAAGTGAATCTGTTCCTCGGCCCTGTTCTAGTATTCAGAACAAAAATGCTCTTTTGGGGAAAATATACTTTGTGGGAATTCTCCTGTTGTAATTCTAGAATGTCATCAATTCCAGCAGATGCTGTAAAATTTATGGTTTCTGTAATGCCATATACAGAAGCTGCTGCTAAACTCCCCAATTTTGATGAGTAATAGCACAGTTATTTTTGAGATCCCAGGAACAGGTTTCTCGGTGGTATATTAGACAGGAGTGTAATGAGTGCCTTTCTAATGCTGACCAAGGTAAACGTGTGTTTAATTTCATTATATCCTTGCATTTCACTTGGCACTTGATACAGATGGAGACTGACAAAAGTTGCTTGGGGAAAGCTGATTTCCCTCCTTGGCAAATACAGAAACTCTTCACACACGGAAGAGCATTAGTAAAAGACTGACTGCAATGGGGGAACAACTCAGCAAGATTTCCAGTTTGTTGCTTGGAAAAACTGGGATTTTTCATTTGCTCATAATTATTTCTATGATTTGAAAACATGAAGACAATATACTCAGTTGCCATCTCCTGGTTATATAGGCAGGTGTGTCTGCTTGTATTAATAGCTGTGTGCCTCTGTAGTACTGACAGCAGGCACCCTGGAGCCTAAAATACTCACTGGAGTTTCTGTTTTAAATAGCACTGCTAAAAATGGCAGAATTTCCATATCTTTGGAGAAAGTATGCATCAATCTAACTTTAAATTTCCATTTATTTTTCTTTTGATGAAGTTGTCTTCATAGTTGTCTATTTGCATGGGCAACCTCAGAGTGCAAAACCACTTGCCTCGTGTTGAGAAAAATATTTGGTGGATTGATAAACTGTTCAAATTTTGGTGCAAATGTAGCCATTACACCATAGAATTCACAAAGCATACTTGGAGGTAGTATTTTAGAACTTCCACGTGGGAATAATGGTGTGTCTTAAGAAACTTAGCAAGGCTTTTGGTCAATATGGAATTGATTTTTTTTTATTTTTTTTTTCCTCAAAAAATTTGGAAACTCAGGACAGGAAGAATTACAACTAATTTTAGATTGAATTAAATGCTTATTTTGATACAGTTAAAATTAAAGGTTATCTGAATAGGTTGTGTGATATTAATAAAGCCAGACAAGGGGAAATGCCTTTCCTATAGGCCACTATAGGGCCTTCAGAAATGAGACAATGAAGTTAAACTTGGTGTGTGTTAGTCATGAAGCCATAAGGTGACAGACACCTTCCTTGTTCTGCCTTTCTGTATAGCACTTATACCTTTATATGAATCCCACCTGCAAAATCTATTTGAATTTCACTTGTAGGGATGTGCGAGTGTTTTGATCCCATGTTTATTTTTAAAATTTGGCTGCAGATTTTTATAAGGTTTGACCTGATTTTTGTAAATCACTTGGATCTACTAAACTCCTGGCCAAAAATCCTTGTTTGGGAGATATGGATTCACTTCATAGCTAGCTGCAGTCTTTTTTTTTTTGTGATCTCCAGCATGCCTTATTTCCCCACTTCTAAAAGAAGCATCAGAATGCTTCCTTTCATATCCCTTTTTTCTGTCTTAGCTATTCAGAGCGCAAACCCTTCAGGTCACACATCATCATTTATTCTATACTTGTGTATGGCCCTGAACTTAATTTGGGCCTTCTGGGAGGTTAAAATAAACAAATAATACACCTAGCAACAGCAATAGAGAAAAAGCAGAATGCAAGATAACATTGGCACAATTTCTCTGCTGAGCAACCTGCCCAAGGACGAACTTACTAGGCAGAAGCTTAAATACCAGTATCTGAGTTTAAGTAAAGGCTCCATAAGCATATTCACTTGTTGAGCAAGTATCAATCTCACTGAGTGAATGGTAGCCTACATGAATACTGAAAGGGAACAACAGACAAAAACCAGTTGATTGTGTGATGGCAACAAAATAACATAGAGGAGACTGGTCTTTCGGTCACGAGTCAGGCATGGCTTGCAAACCATTTTGGTAGCCTCATGAGGCAGAGACTACATTTATAGTATCATATTGAAAAGCTACAGCTGATCTGAAGATTAGTATTGATTTAGATCAGCTCAGCACTTACTCTATATGTCACATGCTTCAGATTAGTATGATAGTCAACTATATGTGAAAAATGTCATTGACTGTTAATGGTGGTAAATTTTAGAACCAGCAGAGTCACAGTTTAGTCAAAGTTTGAAGTGTCTAAACTATACTATGCATGAGGTGGGGCATCTTGACAGAATGATTATTCTTTTAGAAGATTAGAGACTGTCACTAGCAAATACCAGTAAAAAAATGTTTTAAAATGTTGATTAATATATGAAATTAATATGTGAAATGTAGTTTTATGATATCTTCCTTCCAGTTTCTCTTTGCAAATAATTTGCAGTTCTAAGGAATACTAAGTTCTAAGCAAAACCAGGTTTAAGTGATAGAGGGCAGATAAAAGGGAAAAGTATCTTTTCAAATAGGCATTTAAGTGGTGAAGAGCAAGGATTACTGGAATACAGAATTATGATTTACATGTAGCAAAAGTGAGAAAAAGAACATCCATCACTGCTTGTGTTGTGGGCAGATTTTTGTTAGCAATAAATTGGAATAGGGAAAAAATTAGATAAGAAACTGAAATTGGAGTAGTAGTGGCAGAAAAGCATCTAATGGGGTTGATGTATTAAAAAAATACTAATTAATGTATTCAGATCATTATTGTTAACCTTAGGTCTTTCAATGAAGAAGCTGCATTACTCAGGAATGCAACCCTGTTGTCAGTTTAATATATTATGGGCAATGTGGGATTTAGATGCCTGTTTTAAACAGAGTTGAAAACCCAGAGCAAAGGTTTACAACGTGAATACACTGCAAAGATACTTGTGGTACTGTGAGAACTTCATTTCTCCATTTTCACAGGATACTTGTAAAGTTACCACTTTTGTCTCGTTGGAACTTGGCAGGTACAAATATTTAAAACTAATATTTTGAATTTTCACCATCACCTGAACTGTCAGCAGAAACATCAAAGGTTTCTGACCCAATATAAAGGAAGACTATACACAGTTCAGCAAACTTTCTTTCCTCCCCCTTTTTTTTTTACCTACTGAGGGTCCACGCTCCACAAGATTCATGGTGCTTCCAGATGCTCCAGAATGACAAAATGCTTAAATATTGTCTTCATCTTGGCAGGAAATTGTTCATGAAAGAGGTACTACCTTTCTTTATCCTTAGACTTAGGTCTCTAGTTACATCCTCTAGAAACTCATGCCTCTCATTCCCTCCTTCTGCCCCAACTATACACACGGTCTCTCAGCCTTTTCATTGCAAAATCTGATACACTTTTAGGAAAAAGGAGAACTTGCTATGTAGCATCCTCTTTCTGTGCAACATACACAAATACAGAGCTAGGAGCTATTATTTTTTATGGGATTTCTTTTATCAAGAACCTAGTTAACAATAAATTTAACTTTCCAGTCAGAGGAACATTTCTTTTCAGGATAATGTTCAAGTGACATTCAAAACCTATTTGATGTACTCCTCTGAGTACATATGGACTTGCTAGGGCCAGAATCTGATTTTGGTTCATTTTTAGGTTTTCTCCTGCAGTTCATTGTCCAGTCTCTGTCTTTTCACCTCTGAAACAGCTGAACTGTTTTCTGTGCTGGCTTGGAGCTACACTTCACAGCACCAGTATGCAACATATCAAGTTGGAGACATCCTATTATCTGGCCTCATTTTTGAAATGAACCAAGTTTCTTAATATAATGAAAAAAATCAGGTGTTCAGTGCTGCATGCTCATTTAACAGATTTAGAAAACAGCACATACAGAGTGGTTGTTCTTTAACATTTTGTTGGGAAATAGTACTTGAAGGGCCTTTGCCATGGGACATCTCCTACATAAAAGTGAGTGTTACAATGTCTGGGTAGTTTATCTATAATTACACAAGCTGAAGCGTTGACACAAAGACTTTCATCAGTAGTGTTTGCCGTTAGCTTTGGTTCTCAATAAAGTTAATCTGAGGTGATCCTGTTGCCTCAGTAAAGGCAATACAACCGAGATCCTCCACAGTCATTGCCTGCCTCTTCAGATTTCAGTCTTCAGGGATGACTGGCACTTAATATCCATTGGCCAGCTGTCATTTCCCCACACCTATCTGTCGCTATTCGTCTTTAGCTGACACTCTCATTTGGAGCCCTAGCCTCTAGAGCAAGACTCTGTGGTTATTTTGCCTGAGGACTGAAGCCCAGAAACTCCAGAACTGAAGCATAAATTGCCACCCCTTGAAGAACCGAGTGCCCTTACGGTTCCTTACCTTCTGTTGTGGCACAGTGGGAGGAGGGTCTGGCTTGAAGTTATTGGTGACTGCTGACACTAGTGCACTGCCATGGTGCCTCAGTGGGAACGCAAGTCAGGGCCTTCAAGGAAGCCAGGTAAGTAGTGCTTCCATCATGGGATCTCAGATGCATGTGCAGCCATAACTGGTATTGCAGAAGGCCTGATGGAGAGATAAAAGAGATTGATTATAGACATAATATAACAGAGAAGTGAAATATCTTTAAAGAATAAAATGTAAAACTGTGAAATCTTAAATCAGTAACTCACTTTACCTTACAAATGTATAAATTTGAAGCAAAATAGTAGAAAATAACATGAAATGTCCAAGTTTAGGAAGTTTTTACTTCTTTATTAATATAGAGTAACCTCACTACACAATACAGCAAACCAAGGTATGTCACTCCCTGCCTCCCATTAGATGCTAGCAAGGCAAAACACTGGAACTAGAAATTGGGTCGTGGCAGACAGATCAGGGTGATAAAGACGTATCCTTCCTTAGTTGTGCAACAGGGAGTAATAGATAACCAACAGAGTTGTGCGAAACACAAGCTGTAACTACCAGGAAAAAAAACATCCCTAAAATCTAAAATATTGCTGAAAAAATGTAATTTCAACATTTTTCTATAGTCTCTACTGACAGATTAAGGAAAAATTATTTGCATAAGTATCCACCATACTTCAGTGGATTTGTAGTAGAGAAAAAGCAATATATCAGTAAGAGAACTGTGCCTTTGCAAATTGTTTTGTTCTGTTGCCCATGTTTTCCTTCTTCCTTATGGATTTTTTTATTCCTCGTGTACTCCCATAGGCTTCCTTCTCTACTTCTGTCTGTTTTTAACTCCTTGATCCTTTATTTTGTCTGTATCTCCCTTTTTATCTCTTACATAATAAAGAAGAGCGGATATTGCAGAATAATGCTATGATAAATGAGAAAAACTGTGCTATCAGAGAAATGGAACAAAGCTTTGTTTTTTCAGACTTTGGTAAGAAAAGTGTGATGTTAACTTGTTGCAGTCAGTGCAGTTACGTGGGTTGTGAGATGAAGAACTGGGGACAGTGCTGGGTACACTGCCTAGGTTAAATCGAGGAATATTACCCCATGGTTCATACAAAGCACGAAGTTCAGGTTCTGTATCACAGAAGCATATTAGTTTGGATGACAAACATATATTCTGGTAAGAGTTTTTCATATGATTCTAGTCCTCTGTTGAAATCATCTCCCTTGTTTTATGGAAGAATGATCTGCATTTTCCCAATGAGGAAAAGACCCGACGGCCTTGCCCAAAAAGTCACAAAAGTTTGTGGGAGAAGTAGCAGGACAATCCTTACAGTTAAAACACATTTAATTTACCTCCATATTTAAACCCTGAATTTGTACCTCAAATTAGAGGCCAGTGATTGGTAAATCTGATCAGAGATTCTGCACTGTATTCTTCGTTAATCCTTTCTTGGATTTCCATTCCTCCGGATCTCTTAATCTGTTTAATCTCTGTTAATCTGAAATGCGTGCCACAGAAATCAGTGAATTTCAAAGGAATTTACAAGCATTTTGAGCCAAGCATATGTTTCTGTGACAGGCTGTGCCTAGCACTCTTGCACTAAAATATCCAGAAATGAAGCAGACAGTCACGTTTCAAAAAAGCCGGATGTTATTTTTATTTTTGTGGGATTTAATACTCAAATCTGATACTGTTACAGGAAGCTGTAATTCAACAGTTATTGCACTTGAATCTGTATAAGCATGGTTTGAAACATCCTAAATCTGTTATAACTAGGGGAGCAGCACTGACTGAAGCTTCTACTATTTGCTAACATTTTTTAGCTATGAGGTTGGATCTTTTCTCTGTTGTTTAGCACCGTTGAAGGTTTGGAATAGTTATGTATATGTCATGTATTTTCCTTCGCATCGTGAGCAATGCCTTAATGATCCTCTGATTTTCACAAAAAATATTAAACCAGGAAGGTTCATTTCAGTAATGACTTGAGATCTCATTTCTTCATGAAGGATCCCACCTTTCTAGATCTGAACAACCTAGATTTCTGCTATAGTCTGTCCTACACATTCCTTTTGGTTTTGTTTTTAAATACATGTGTCAAAACCTAATAACCCATAAGTATTGTCAGCTTATTTTTCTGCAGGGACACATTTTCACCTCAGTCTTTACATCAAACTGCCACCAAGGGCAAGGGGAATTTCCACATACAGAATATGTGGGGAATGTAGCAGTTAACTCTGAGGTAGTTTTGTATGCCGCCTTCTCCCCGCTGCTGTCATTTGCTGAATTTTCTTGCGCAAAAGTAATCTGAGAAACACTCTGCAGCTTGATTTCTTTCACATTCTGAGAAGAAAAGTAGAATACATGGAACAGGAGGGTTTGAAAGATCAGTAGCTGTGATAACTCCTGCACTTGCACTGAATAACAAGCATCACAGATTGAACATTCTACGGCAACCCAAAATCTGCCTCTTGCTTGATTTCATTTTTTGTTTTGCTACAGAGGTGGTATACACTAACAGCAGGCTAGTGTTAGTCATTAAGTGCTTATTTGCTGTCATTAACAGCATTAATTTCTTTTAATACCATGTGCAAGCTCAGTATTTCACAAAACATTTCATCTTTGCTTCATATTTTTAGTGAAAAAAAGAAGCCTGTGTTTTTAAAGGCAATATAAATTCACATATTTACTATATTTAACTAGCTTTCTCTGCTTCAAGTGCTTATCTGCTGTATTTTCCAGAAGAGTATTAGAAAGCAACTAAGTGATATACCCAATAGGGAAACTGTTATTTTAATGTATTCCTAGAGCCTTCACAAGATGTGCTGGTAGCCTATGTAACTGTGCTTTTCAAACGTGAGATCCAGTGCTTTTGCAAAGCAAATCTTTTTTTAAAATAGCAGATTTTGGAAGGAATGGGTTGTGAGTAGCTATAGCTGACTATACATTGTGTGAAAAACGACAAGCTAATCAGTGAAATAAAAAATGAAGGTACTAATTTACAGTGCACATGGCCGTTTGGCAGTTTCAGTGATTTTAACCATGTTTTTTGGCAGAAACCATCTCTAAGCATTTAAACAAAAAGGAAGGTGCCTGCTGGTCTTGCCCTCCAGATACCATTGAAGAGATGAATTGGGGAAGTTGCTGATTTCTCCTCTTCAGAGCTTCTTGCTTTGCCGTGAGCTCTAGATAAGGCAGAATCAGTACCTGCGTGATGGCTGTGAAGACACCTCTTCAACCATCTGTTCTGGTTGAATACACCTCTTCAATCAATATAGTTTTTCTATGTCAGAAAAATGATAAGGACATGACCTCACTGCTGCAGGATAAACCATTTTGACTAACTAGAAGTTCATGTTACTAGCTTCCCATGCATAGTTTTAAACTTTCTAGAATCTCAAATGACCTAAGTTCTGTGTTTACCATTGCATCTGCATACCCACCTGCAAAAGCCAAGAACTAAAAAAAACCAAGGCTGTATTTTACTTCAAAAATGAGAAAACATGCAAATCATTATTTCTGTGGCAACAGTCACAGATCTGTTAGGTTTAATCCAGTTCCTGCTATATCCAGAAACCTGCTGTTGACTTCAATGGGAGTTGGCACGAGTGCTTAGCTATGAATAAATATGAAAGGTAGTTGTCAGGGATTTTCAGTGTGAAAATGATTCTGTAGACATTGGAAACAGAAGTGGCAGGTGGCAAATATTCAGAGAACTCTGCAATTGAAATCTGCTAATGAAATACTTTGCTTTCTACAGACCTAGTTTTCAAACAGTTCTCTGAGATCTATAAAGTTCATGGAACCTTCTAGTACTTTTATTTAGAAAAATGATAGTACTTTTATTTAGAAAACTTGCTGTTCATTATACTTTAAAGCTGTGAGCACAAAAGGAATATTTAACCATATGCACTGTCATAAGTTACTACAATCAATGTTTTATATTGCTCTACAATGCTCCAGTATCTTTGGGAAAACAATAACAAGTAATGGTATTTATGAGAACCTGTGTGATGAATACACACATGAACAAGGCTTAGCAAGAAAAGTGACTTTGGAGAAGTAGGAGAATTACCATCTCTGAAGATGATTCAGAGTTATTCTAGACCATGATTCCCAAACGAGAAGTTGCTCCGTGTGTTAGAAATTTGTAATTTTTAAATAGATTATTGTTTCCTTTATTATAGGAGATGTCACAATCCTGGCTAAGTCATGAATACTAGCTAAAGATTTCAGTAAAAAATAGCATGAGATAAAAAGTTATTGAATTTCACTCTTATTACAGAATAATTACAATTATATTTACTCTCTTTGCTTCTCAAAAAAAAAAAAAGTACCTATGAACTAAATCTTGGAAAGATTTTGCAAACATTTAAAGTTGGAGGTCTGGTTTAATAAGGAAAGTTATATGAGAGTCTTGAGAGATTCAGCTGTAAGTAGGTATTTGGAAAGAATCAGTAAGCACAACAATTGACATTTAACTTCATATTCTAGAACCATAGCCCTTCTTTGGATTTCCATTTACATTCCATTTGCTCTGGGCAAGTCTTTGATCTTTACATTTAACTGCTGCTGTCATGAACACTACATGTCCTCTGGACAAGTTTTAATTCTTGAAAGGAAAGAGTTCTGAAGGCATAAATTTATTTCTAAACTTTCCTATTATGATTTTCATTAAAGTATTGTCCTTTCAAGGACTGGAAATGCAGTTGAAATGCTATATTTAAAATATATTCCTTTCAAGAGTGAGAATAGTTTCCACACACTTTGGATTGGTTTTGGTTTACGCTCGTCCTCACTGCAGCACCTCTTGTTTCAGTTGCTTCCTCATCTGGGTACCCAAATCACTTGAGCTATCATCAGTTATGTCGGTTCAACATCAGGATTTCTCAAAAAAAAAATAATCAACTTAAACAGCAGAGAACCAGGTGCTCTGAGGCTGCCTCCTGGGATTGCTGTGGAGTGTTTTCACTGATAGGCTTTGACTCACAGGAAGAGCATATTTTTCCCACGCTATCTTCTCAGCATGCCTCCCTGTTATTTGGTCCTAGCATAGGAAAAATATTTACCCTCTGAAAGTACATGTGATGCTTCAAATGACAAATGCATATTTTATAAGCAGCATTTGGGACTCGGTCCTTCCTTTAGCCACATGCCAAAACACGGGTGCAGTAATTAGGGTTCCCTCTGTGCCTTTAACTGAAACCAGAGATGTGGCTGCAATAAAACTTCGACATCTGGAGTCTGAGCTTCTCCCAGGGCTATATTTGGATCCAGATATTTGCTGCAGACCATTACAGCGAAATGAGTCAGTCACAAAATCAGTATCAGAAATTCGGCGATGTTTTAAAACCTGGGGTTTTCCCTGTATTTAATAACACCAGTTTAACACTGGTTTCTTTAACAAGGTATAGAGCTTGGTGTTATTTCACAAATGCTGATTTTTTAAAGCAGCAAAAATGTCTCTCTCATGATGACCTTATGAAGTTTACCTATGTATTGCACAGAACTTACTTTCTGCTGATTACAACAGGGACAAGATGGGTCCTGCATTTGCATCAATGCTGCAGGCTTGGGGAAGTGTGGCTGGAAAACTTCCTGATGGAAAAAGACCTGGGGGTGCTGGTTGACAGCCAGCTGAACATGAGCCAGCAGTGTGCCCAGGTGGCCAAGAGGGCCAACGGCATCCTGGCTTGTATCAGGAATAGCGTGGCCAGCAGGACTAGGGAAGTGATAGTCCCCCTGTACTCAGCACTGGTGAGGCCTCACCTCGAGTACTGTGCCCAGTTTTGGGCCCCTCACTGTTTTCAGAAAACAAAAGTAATTATTTTCTTCACCTACTGACTTGGAAGCTGTCTAATGTTGCAGCAACTCAGATCACAATCCAGGGGACTTTGAGCACAGAGGAAACACTTGTTTGTTTTTCTTTAAGTACTTCATAAAGAAAAAAGGTAGAAAGGTGAGGAAATTCCATATTATGTGGAGAGAAGGCCTTTCTTGTAAGCAAGGTCTAGACTTTTAGTTTGTTCTAAGCAGTCGTATAGGACAGTCACTGGTGTGAGTTGCAGCACTGAATTTGGATTTATTAAAATGTTTAGACTGTTAAAACAATAATTGATTACTATGCTTTGCATTATTTTATCATAGATACTACCTTGTAATCACTGCAGGTCTACTAAGGGGTTCGGTAAGTACCGTGGTATTTCCGTACTATCAAAACTATGCTGTGACTTAAAGAAAAAGAACTTAAAGAAAAAGACATAAAGAAAAGTTTTGAAATAGCCCCAAACAGAGCTGCATCTGGCAGTAAGGACACTGGAACTGGGGCTTCCATAGCATTGCACAGGGGAATTAGTATTTTGGAGAAAACATAGTAAGACTACTTTAAAGGGCTCTAGGGTACAGTTAGATCAGAACTAGGGATGACTTGTTGGAAAGATGTGTGGAAGTTGGAGGGAACAAGTAGAAAAGTTAATGCATGACAAAGCATATCCCTTTTGAGAGCTAGAGTGGAATCTGAGATTGCTTAATCTAGTAATTCCTTGGGTACCATAAATTACTGTGAAGTCCACTGTCTGGTATCATGTCTCATCTTGGTCTACAGAGAGGGTAACAATCTTTTCATCAGTCACTGCCTTTGCTCAAGCAGCAAAAATCTGTGCTGAGAAAGAGCCTAGAATATTGCTGGAAAAAAAAGGAACTACTTTGTAGTGTAAGTAAAGCCTGTATCTACAAAAGGGTGGTAATGATTTAGGACTGAATGGTCACCTATATTTGGGATTTTCTAGAGGTCAATTCCTTAGCTTTGCATTTTTCTTTTTATAAAGTTATCTTCTTTATGCAATTTGGTGTGATTAATATTACTGTGCACTTTACCTTATACACAAGTTACACATGATATGGCTTTTAAATTATTCTTGTGTAATGACACAGTTATCCCCAGGTAGGTTAGCAGATGTATTTATTGTGCTAACAACAGGGATCACATTACTGGAAAGGGCTGAATGAGACATCCTTAGATTTCAGTTGATGGGTTAAGCTTTGACTGGGAAGATGTAGGAAAAAACCTCACTCCTTTCACAAGGACACACCTTTTCCAATATGTCCCCTACCTAAGTCAACAATTGACAGTTTTCTCTTAGGTACCACTCACTACCACTTAGCAATTTGTAAACGGCTTTGCCTATCTCCTTCAGTTACTTACATCTTGTGCTCTCCAAAGCAGCAATACCCAAATAAATCCCTAAAGGTGTTTAAGTAGACAACGAAGCAAAGAAAGCTTACTTATTTGTACAGGATTTAATAAGACTAAAAAATACTTCCTTTGTCTTCTTAAAATATTAACTTATATATTGATGTGGACTTGAGCAATTTTCTCTAAGTATTTTAGAAACCTCCTTAAAATCCTTAGACACAGTCAAATTACCAGGGCTTTGATTATGTTGCTATACACAGAACTTCAAGTAGAAAAAATAAAGTGCAGATATTGCACTTCAAATTAATAAGACAAAATGACAGAATTCAGGTTTTTTTCCCTGTGTTTGTTAGCTGACAGGCACAACAGCACAATAATTACAATTTCTGGTAATAAGAAAAAAGTCTTTAATGTTGCTTCTAACTTTTTTTGTGCCATGTCCATAAGCTATGATTATAGAGCACATTTAGCTATCGTTAACAAGTGGTATTGCTTAATTCAAACAAATTGCTACGTTAATATCAGGGGATTTTACTGAATGATTGATTCATTTCACTACATTTCCCTGCACTGTCAAGGAAATGTTCTAGCAAAGGAAAATATTCAGAAGGAACTAGTACAAATAAGCATTCAGGAAGGCATTTTGGCTGTAAAACAAGCATAGCTCTAAATATACAATGAAATGTTTGCACAAAGCATTTTGAGTGCTGTTGGGTTATTCTGCTGATGGCTATACTATGTAAAGTCATCTTCATTTCTGAGTGGCACAGTGCCATGTTGCGTTCAGCCAGACACCGAAGAGTTGCCCGTAGTTGCCTGCAGTTGCCTGCAGTTTGATCTCACGGCAGATTATTTCATTTGAATTTTCAGTGTGCTTCCCAAGGTAAGCACGACATCAGTTAATCCGGCAGAGATGGAGAATTCACAGGAAACGCTGCTGTTCCTCTGGGATGAGCTCTCCCAAAGCATGTTTGGAGAGGAATTTTCCCACATTTCCTCATGTATCTTTTTTTTTTTTTTTTTTTTATTACGGTCAGAAAATGTCTTTAGCCATTGTGAACGACAGGAGGAATGTTCCTTATTCATGAAACACATCTGCAAATGTTTTACTTGTCCTGTGATGTGTGTTACCATCTTTCTCATACCTTTTTAAGACCCGCTATACTGCTGAAACTCCTTCTGTACTTCATCATCTCTCTCCTGTCAGACCTTTAAAACCACAGTCTAATTACCATTTGAGTGAGACAGTTTTTCCTATAACACAATAGACTTTTTTATCTGAATTTTAGTTAGATGAAGTGCAAGATGCACTTGGCATACCAGATGCAAACTTGATGTTTTAATAAAGGAAGACCTAATCTATGCTCTCCCACCCCCTCTGCCCCAGTATTTGAATCCTCTGAGGTGCCAGGGAATTATGTTTCCCATTTCATTTCTTCAAAGATGTGATTTAGGGGGTCTTGGCATTGCAAAGGTCAGGAAGAGTCTTGAATTGGTCAGTGCTTGAAAATTGTTACGCCTGTTAAGTTGATGCTGGTTTTGAATTGGGATATATGTTACCAAGGGACTATCCCATTTCTTTCTGGGAAAAACAAGAACTCAGAAAACAGTTCTGCAGGAAGCTTTCTTTAGGAACTCTGTAATCATCATTTGGAATTGAAATACCTTTGCATTAATGATACTGGTTCTGAACAACAGTATTATCACAAGAAATGTCATGGGTGCCCACTTTCTCGAAAATCAATTCTGATTTTGTCACAAATACCAATTAGCAGGAGCCCAAGGTCATGTTCAGAGCAGGGGCACAGATCCCAGTCCCCATCAGGGCAGGAAGCGGCTGCGTGCGCGTGTCCCGCAGCACAGGGGATGGCAGGCTGCGTCACAGAAAGAAGCTGCATGTTCAGCAGCTTTGGTGACTCAGGGACTGTCACATCAGTGCACATTTTGCCCCTGAGCAAGTCCTGGCCCATCACCATCTTCTGGGACCAATCCTTCCCACTTGGCAGCTTCTGAAGACTTCAGGTTTTCCAGGTATAAAGTAATGGCATCACTTCCTTCACTGAGCTGATTTTACCTGCCTGGATATTTTTTCCTACCGCATAAAATGTAATTTAATTAAAATACAATATGCTAGCATGGAAGTGAACCCCCAAATGATTCCAGATTAAGAAAAATCATAGAATCATAGAATTGTCAGGGTTGGAAGGGACCTTAAAGATCATCTAGTTCCAAGCCCCCTGCCATGGGCA
>WTSP01016217.1:0-63130 GCA_025331215.1 Actenoides lindsayi | reverse complement strand
TTGTTTTTTTTGTTGTTTGGTTTTGTACATACGTTGGCTACCCCCAGCCTACGATCACTCTCCATCCCTCCACCCATCCATCCTCCCTCCCTCCCTCCCTCCCTCCCTCCCTCCCTCCCTCATTCTGGCAACTTTTATTCTTTTTGTATACTTTGTTTTTTAAAAGCCCCTGAAAATAGTGTAATATAATAAATAATATAATAATAAAATAATATAAATGTACACTAAAGTAGAGCAGTATGAAGACATCCAAAACATTTGCCTGCAATTTTATTCCATTTTTGCTTCAAACTAGAATAAATACTTTAAAAAAAAAATTATTTGCCAGCACTAATATCTAGCCTTTGTAGGCTATCAACTTGATATGGAAGAATTATCCAGTTTAAGTGTGCAAAACTCAACTGGATTACTAGCTCAATAATGTAAGCTATGTAAGATCAGTGGTGCTGGGCACAGAGTATGGAACAGAGCTCGTGAAGGATTTGAGTCACCAAATGGGTAACTATGTGTGGGCTATAAATAATCCAACCCTTCTCCTACACTGTAGCGTGCTGTTGAGCGCGTGGGTTGCATGCAAAATACTCTCCATTGTCATTATCTGGACGGAGATGTTCCTGTTTGTGCTGTTCAGTTCTCAAGCACTTTGGAGATGGCTACAGCTTTTATTTCAAGGATGTATCCTACTCTCCCATTGTGCAAGCTGCAAAGCGAGCCTGGCCTCCCCTTAGTTTTCCTTCTGTTGCCTCCTCAGACTCCTGCTTTCCTACAGTGAATTTGAGGTGAATCAAATGGCCTTTGGGTTTTGAAGCATCAGGAGGACTCAATGCTTAAAAAAAAATAAGTTTTTTTACAAAATTTGCAATAGTTCACAGGATATTGAAAGACTGACAGCCAACAGTTGCTGGGAAGAAAGACAATGTTTCTGTGTATGAGCATCTTTAAGGCTCTTGAGATAAATCTGGATGAATTTTAAAGACCATTTAGAGAAATCCCATGATGCATTCATGAGAAATTCTTTTTTATAAGAAATGTTTCCATATGTCATTATTTCTTAGGAAGCTTTTAACTAGATGAGGGAAGGAAATACTTGAACAAAGTGATTTATTGGCTGTTGAATGCTTTTTAGCTGAGACTGTGAGTTTCTTTTCCTACCATATAAAGTTCACAATGGTTTATGAAGCAGGTAAGCAAGAATTACTGAAGTAGGAAGTACAGTGATTTGTGCGAGGAAAAATAGCAAGTACATATCATGGTGGAAGTAGTAGAACTTAATTCTGCTGATCCATGGTGTTTTTCTTTTACCTTCAAATCTTTTCATCAGACCCTCCCTCGGTGTCCTGACTTCTAGTCTTGACAAAGTTTATACTTGTATATTTAAGAAAAAAGGAGGTGGTTTTGTTTTTCTTCCTTGCTTTACCCCAAGTAAAGTTTCGTACCTTGTATCTCTTTCTTATTTTGATTTTTTAAATTATATATATTTTTTGATGGTCAGAATACCCTTTCTCTAGTGGGCTATATTCCAAGAATAAAGAAATAAACTGTTCAAACTGAGTGTCCTTAAGACTGCGGGAGATGATGCTCTGTAAAAGCCTGTCTGTCTGATAAGTTAATGATTTAAAATCTTTTCTGCCTGTTGGTATGTAGTATGATACTTTAGATATAAAGGAATTTTTTAGATCTTGTGATATCTAGACAATAGTATTACAAGCGCAGGCTCTTCACTCCTCCTGGCTTTTGACTCCTAGTTCATAGAACATTATCTTCCATGTTTCGGGCCCTTCTAAGCCAGTCTGATGAAATTTATGAATGTTGCTGAGATTGAATTCTTTGACATTCTTTCAAAGTTACCTTCAAGCATAATATTCTCTAGGAACCGGTCTCCACTGACTGTACGTGCTGCACAGACAGTCTGCGTTGTATCTTCGTCCCTGTCTTGTTCAAAGGCATTTTTCAGCGGTTCAGCAATTCTTTGTCAAAGCCAAAAAGGACATCTGTGCCTTGATACTGAACTTTTAACACTGGGATGTACACTAAATGCCTCCCTTTTGCCTCCATGGATGTGAGACGACTTCATGCAATACTGACAAAAGGGCAAGGCTGTACTTGAGAGTTGTGATGGCATTGTTCATTTAAATTTTATTTTTTAAGTTAGTTTTCCATGTTTTCTTTGTCCAGTTCATCTAAATATGATATGCACCCAGTAAGGACATGGTATGATTTCATATATTGGTTAGTACCGTGTTACTCAATATATTTCAGTTTAACAGCTGCTTATCACATGAAGTATGCTGTCTGGGATAGAAAACCAAAATTTTTGAGCTTACTCCTTTCTTACTTAAAGACCTGCAATACCATGATTCATAGGAATTCTTTCTAGTGGTGGGGAGAGACGGATCAGAAGGAGATAAGAGAAAGGTGCAGCAGGAAACAAATTTTTTTGATGTCTTTTTCAGAATTATAGCTTTTATAACTGCAGAAATCTGCCTCTCTCTAGCACGTTTTTGTTGAATGAGATTTTCTTTTTTTACTCTCAGAATGACGTGGTTACTGAAAGTAAAGTTAGAGACATTGCCTGTATTTGCCACTCCGAGCCATATAGTATCCTTGTTTTAAGGTTCTTAAAAGACTTTCCAATCGTGTAATGAACAAAGCCTCACGGCAGCCTTTGTGGCATTTCGGTTTTTGCAAATAGGGTGTAGGCACACAAAGATACATTGACTTGCTGAAGATAGCCCAAGTGGTAAAGGAGATCACCTCCTGCCACATGGCCAGGTGTCTGATGCGCTGACTGAGTCCTGCTTTGCAATAGAATTCCTTTGCCCTTGTTGCTTGGAGAGGTGGTGCCACACTGTAGTGTGAGGGACTGAACCCAGGGGACTGACTGCCTGTCCTCGCTGCCCTGAGTGTTTTGTGGGCTGGTAAGATCTAGCCTGGGTTTGCTGCACCTTTCTTTTATCCGGTCCCTAATGCAGTTCTCCCATTAAAAGTGTGTGTGATTTACAGCTGATTCATTTTGTTCTACTCTCTGCTATTGCCTCCTTGGAGCACAGGCCTGTTATTGTAGTACTGTCTTTCAGACCCCATCTGCAGCTGTTTGGATCTTGACTTCTTAAATTATAATAATTTTAGTCAAACAGCAGGAAATCTGTGTTCAATTTTTCTCCTCAGAAATTAGCTGCTGGAACGCTGAAATGTTTTAAGAGGGTTACGTGGTTGCAACTGTGGAACTGGGGAACTTGAACCAGCTGCTGGAGCTCCTCTTTCTGTTCCTACTCGTAGCTGTTACTTATCTCAGACACTGGAGATCAGCTTGCCAAAGTTCAGGAAGAGATGTTTTTGTTATGGCTTCCCATCATTGAAGTATATGTTGAACAAAATACTTACAGGGTTGTTTTTTTTTAACATGTCATGTTAAAGAGTGCTATAGTTGGTATTTCTGGTGTGAGGGAAGCATGTATATTTTACTAGCTATTAAGCCTTAAAATGTAGCTGTGGACTTGGAATTAGCATCAAGCAGATGCATTTTAAATGGGACCTTGTAGAAATTGCCCACTCCTTTTTGGTGAATTGTAGAAAAAAAACAAAATTCTTGCTGTAATGGTTCTGCACAAGAGGAATCTGATACTGCAAGATCCTGCTTAAGATTGCCTTGGGGAAGTGTCTGCCCCCCTATCCAAAAACCTTTTCCATGTGATTTTCTTTGATAAATGTCTCCTGTGAGCCTTTTGGACATCAACCCATGGAAGTCATATACCCTTTGTGGCCACAGCATTCAGTAAATGATGACAGGGAAGGATGGTTGTGAAGACATGTGAAGCTTTGCACTACTTGGTAAAGGGCTGTATCAGAGAACTTTACCAGGTAAGATCAGACATCAGAAGTTGCCTCACAGATATTTGAGTAGAGATTTGGATGCAGTTTGAGCATAACTGGATCTTAAGCTTTTGAAGAAGTGGGCTTGGCCCCTCCACTGGCGTGCCCAGCATTTCTGTCTGATATTTGTGTGTGTTTCTTTTTGATCAAGTGAAATACAACAGAAATTTTACATTCTGTTGAAAACGTCCATGTGAGGAAGGAGATGCAAGGACATTTGTTTGGCCTTGAGTCTTTATTTTTTCTGAGTATTGCGTTTTGTCATTTTTTGTGCTGAGCTATATGACACTGTTCTGGGAATTAATCCAGTAGTCCTGGATGGTGGAATAGTTTTGAAGAACTTGGTGGAGAAGATCGTTTCCATGCTTTGATGTGAAAAGCATAAGCTTTAAAGAACTTCCCTTCCAAAAATGTTGTCACTCACTCCTACATGAAGGGGAAAAATACTGTGTGATGTAACAAAAATAGGAAGAAAATATCATTAGTGTAGCATTAGGGATTCAACTAGAACAATGCTACCTGTTATATTTCAACCTACTTAGAGAAAAATGTGGAAAAGAATGCAAAATACAATCCTGCTGTGATCGCAGGGAAAGCTCCTGTCACCGTGTTTCCATCCCAGGCATTACTCAGTCATCAGTCCTCTCTCTTCTTGTGGTATTTCAGGCTTTTATCTCGTTTTGCACAATTCAGCCGTATCTTGTCCCTTTAACCTCCCTACTAGTTCATATAACTCAGTATGATTCTGCCCGGGGAAAGATTTTAATTAACAATGTGGAAAGAATAAAGGGAACAAACGGATTGTTAAAAACACTGCTTTGAGACAGGTGCACGTGATTTTGCATTTTGATTTTTTTTTTGTTGTTGTTTCATTGGGTAATCTCTCCTGTTTATTTAACTGATGTGCCTGGATGCAGGTCCTACTTCAGGTTCTGTGCCTTTGCTTCTTGCACACCCAGCAATCACATGGAAGTTGGCGGGTGTCGTGGGTGTGCAAGAAGGGGTGAGAGATGAAGTCTCCTTCTGTCTCTCAGTCTTCAGCCCATGGATTCCCAAGCAAAGGCTATTGGGAAGTTTCCAGAAAAAGGCCTTGGGGCATACGTAGGAAACAGGCCTCTCAAGGGATGCATTTTGTAGTGTATGACAGCTGTAGGAGAGTTGAGAGTATGATTTCACATGACATGATTACAGTGTAATATACTATTTTGGTTCTCCTGGTCTGTATTGCTGCAGCCTTGTAGAACGTTTGCACTGGAGCCTATTTCAAGCAGCCTGGACACAGGGTTTTTTGGCAGTACCATACTGAGGTATCAAGGACAATGAAGTTGACTTTATGAGGGGTTGAATACCCTTGCAGTGTTACACATTAGGCTGGGGGTAGGCATTCACCTTTCTTTTCCTCATAAAATAAATTCCTAAAGCTGTCCATGCACAGGGCGATTGACATGACCATTTTCCATGGAAGAATTTTTGGTGTACCAGCTCTGAAATTAGTGATCTCAACTTTTTGATATGCAAAATCTGTAAATAAGTGTACCAACCAAGACAGGAGATGCTGGGAGTAGTGATTCAGCTGGCTGCTTGAGGTGCCCTGGAGTTGTCCTATGTCCAGCTGCACTCACACAAGAAATGCATCTCCCAGCAGACCTGTGTTGTATGTACTGGTCCTGTGTAGATGATTTAGATAGCCTAGAGTGTCTCAAATGGCTCTTGCCATCAGTGATTAGGGAGCTGAGGGAAACCGTTTCTTCCATTCCTGCCACTCAGCCAGTCTGGGCTATATTGATTTTAAAAGCTTTTTTTATTTTTGAGTGGGTTAACATAGGGGCTGTGACATGGGTGAATCACAGTAAGAGGAGTTAAGAAAGTTTGTCAAGTTTTCACTTTCAGTCAATTATAAATTTGTGGGATTTGTTGTGATTTCTTTCCTCTGCTGCCCTTTTCCACCAGCTTAAAGATGGTCTGAAAACAAAACTTGATGCTCCCTATACAGGCAGAACACTACAGGTCTGTTGTAACACAGTGCAATAAATGTGTGTCTGACATAAGATATAGAACTGACATAAGATATAGAAGAAAGTAACTGTGCATTGCTTGAATATAGAAATATTTTCATGTGTGAATAAATAAATAAAATGAAATTTGATGCAGCCCATACCAGGCTCTGTGGGAAAGTGCAGAGTGTTAATCTGTGATTCTGTGCTCATCTTTGAAAGATTCGGTTGCTTTGGAGGAAATCTGTGGAGTGCCAAAAGCCAGTGCCTTGTGCTATCACTCTGGTGGTGTTGTATGTTGAGCTAGGAATATGCTATACACTCTTAACTAAAATGTGTTTGTCTTATTAGTGTGTTTTCATTGCCTATTCTACAACATTTAAGGAACAAATCTGGTAATTCTATTCAGTAGGTCTAGTTTTGACCTTACATATACTGATTCTTACAGTGATTTTGAATCCATTGACTTCAGACACATTACTTCTGATTACACCGGGGTCAGCTCCTAATGAGGGGCCAAGTTATTAAATGGAAATGAACCCAATAAAGCCATCAAACTCAGACCTAGTCTGTCCTCACGTGCTTGATCTGAACAACAAGAACTGGTGATTTATAAATCATGTTGTCTGTTTGCTTCTTCATCATTTAATTCTTTTCTTTTTTTCCATTGAATAAATGAAGATGTTCTGACCTTAACTCATCCCTTGTGAATTTGTTTGGAAAAAGCAGGATAGCTGTACCCCTTAAATGTGACTCAAGCTTTTGTTCAGATTTAGTGAGCGTCATCTTATTTTTTCAAAGGAAACACATTTCACATGACCTCTAGGATCTGGCAGGACTTGCTGCATCCTCTTTTTCATCACTTTATCTTCATGGCTTCTGTTTTTTAAAATATTTTTCTACCTTTTCAGAAGGAAGACTGGCCAATGCACAAGCTGGAGTGTTCTGCCATGTGTGCTTTTGGGCAGAACTGGAATCCCTCGGAGACCGTGAGGCTAACAGCGAGGGTCCTTGCCAAACAGGTGAGCAGGAGGCTAGACTTGGGACTTATGTTCCTACTCTGGGTGCCAGCAAAGGCAGGAAAATGAAAACTGACCAACAGTAACTGTCCCTGCAAAGCAGATACATAGTGGCTTCCTGCATACAGACGGGCGTTACACAGAGCATGAGCCGCCGAATGAACTGACCATCAGAGCACTGCAGCAACATCAGGGTCACTGGAATCCAGATGGAGACTTTTAGGGAAAGCTGTCAAAAGGCTGGTGAGGTTTCAAGCTGTGTAGCTATAATTTATGTCCGAGGTACTGTTGAACAGTCTAGAAAAGTTTACTGTTGGTTTCACAATGTGCATGGTGTTTAGACCTTCATTCTGGTAGATTGGAGCTCTTGGTTAGATGTGTGGGCTGGCACCCAGGCCACACTGGTGTAGGGGAAGAAGAATGAGACTTGGTGTGTGTGGTTAAACTCAGGAATGCTCCTAGCGTTATCTTGCTGAAGGCACTGATGTCTTCCTGAAGCAGTTGCCTGTCGTACTATGTTTCAGCTCTATGTGTAGCATTGTGTAGTATGTAACTCCTAGTACGTTTGTGAGTCAAGAAGACCTCTGAGGTATTCCCATATAAATGTTTACTGGAGTTAACCAGTGAAAAACAGAGATTGAGAGAGAAATGTCAGGCCCTTGGCCTTTGGAGAAAATTAATATTATTACTGAAGAAATACAATGGCAATGCCAGCCTCCATTTCAGTGTCCCCTAACTGTGTGGATACTGAGGATAACACGAGTGCTTACAGGGAGAGGACGGGTTTCAGGAGTTTCAAGGTTATTATTTTGTGTATCTTTGTAGAGCTCTAAACTCTCGCCACAAAAACAAATCCTCTTTGAAGCATATTTGTGTGATTGAGGTCTGCTTATGTGACAAGGGCAACCTGGCTGCTGTAGGTAGTGAGGATTTTGGTGGCCTGCTGGGAAGGTGGCTGCATACTTGCTGTGTGTGTAGATGCGTGCGTGTGAATGTATGTGTGTGTGACTTAATTAAAGTGGGGGTTAGTGGTGATCCACAAACAAAATCGAATGTTTAATGACAAAAAGTCATTGGAATAAATTTGTGCTTTTATTGCTTACAGGGAGGGGGGAGAACCCTACATGTCATGTAAAAGCTAAATATGCAGACCATAGTCCCTGAACCTCAGCTGCTGGGCCACCTGCAAAGCCATATTTAATGGCCAAGATTACAAAGAAGTGGCCTTAGGCCAACAACGGAGCATTGCTTTTGAACTCTGTCAACAGTCAGTTTATTCACTTTCCTCAAAGCGAAGCCTGTCTCCTGCCTGTTTGCTATTGTTAGCAGCTTTCTGGGTGTCTAGAACAAAGCAAATGACATATTTAAAATACTGTTCAGTTTATGTATATAAATTTGATAGGAGTTAATCTTTGGCTGCCTAATTTGGTGCAGAGAGAATATTTCTGTGGCTTTACTAAGGGCAGTCAATTTAACTCATTCCTGTTCATCAACTTCTGTAAATTCCATATGGTGTGGATTTGGGTTTGTTTTACAGGTAGGAGTTCCCAGCTTATGAACGAGTAGACAAGACCACCAACTTAAAACATTAAAATATTTTCTTGTTGGTTTTTTTCCCCTTACTGCTAGAAAACTCACCCTGAAAGAACACAGTCGGAGAAGCTGCTTGCTGTAAAAGAGTTTGAATCTCGTAAGTAAAAAAGGCTTGCAGGTAAACAGAGGCAATTATCCATATTCATGATTTGCTTCCCCCTGGCCCCACTCCATCAAAACCTTCCAGAGCATCCCACCCCTGTTGGAGGAAGGGAGTAAACAAAGAGAATTGTTCCTCGTTTTTTGAAAGTGCAGTGCTCTTCTTTCTTTCTTTTTTTTTCTTGGTCGTTTGTGGGGGCTGTGAAACAAGGGTGAAAACCTAGACAGAATTAATTATGTAGCATACATCCATCTCATGGCTTTTCTGGTACTCTAGTGTCTTTTGAGAATTGTAATGTTGTAAAATTAAAATAGCTGGTATTTGTTACCAGGAGGCATAAAATCAGAGACAGCGCAGTTGCTTGATGGTGACAGTGACTAAGGGGCTAATTGCAGAACCCTCTGGACTGTGCTTCAGTATCTGTCACTGCCAGTCAAATCTGACATGTTATATATGATTGTGTTGAAATTCCATGTCCTAAATGCTCTAAAATAATCCAAGGAAGGAGATGAGGCAATGGCTTGCTTTTAACTGGAAGGCTACTGTTTATATCTGGTGAGGCAGAGTTAGAAGTCGAGCAGCTAGGGGACAAGGAACCATCCTGGCGTATTTTTTACTGGTCTGTTGTTTCTCATTCTTGGTGCTGGGGTTAATATACATGGAGGCAATCAGTTTGTACATTCACATTTCTCACTCTGATGGTTCCAAACCCCTTCATAAAATGCTGAATAAACGCAGTCATTGCTAGGACTTCAGGTAGCAGAGTCACCACGCACAACAAGATTACAGTCTTATTTGCTTCCTGAACAAAAACTCCTGTCACAGCTGTTGGGACAGCTGGGGAAATAAGGGGGAAAAATGCCAACATTTGACTTTGCCTAAGGCAAAGATAATTTTTACAGGTAGGTTAGCAGGATTGAGGTTGAGGAGGATGGGTAAGTGCTGAAGGAATTTCTGTACGTTCTTTTGCATTGCAGCTTGTCTTTCGTAAGTTACTAATTCACAAGCTAAAAGGCTGAAATGTATTTTCACTTGCAGTGTCCCCCTTTTCCTCTAGGAGCCCTTGTTTTATTTCTGGTTTTGTAAGAACCCCTGTTCCTCCTGTTCCTTCTGCCTTGTTGACTCTTCTCATCGCTTAGCACACCTTTGCCATATTCAGCAGTTGCCTTACGCTTTGCAGCATCCTGCACAGGTGAGGAAAAGGCACCTGGCTGTCAGCTGGAAGCTCAGATTTCTTAGTTCTGATTTGTTTTAATTCTCATCAAAATGTCTCATTTTGTTTTCCTCAGTATTTTTTGTGACTCTCCTGTCATTCGCATCTGCTTTTACAAGTAATTTCCCCCTTCTTCCACTGTCTTGCAGCCTTTTCTCTTCCTGAATGTTTTTTCTCCCCACTATAATTTTGTGTTGGAAAGTGATGAGTTGCTGGCTCTCTTAGAGCAAGAGTGAGATAGTGACACTGCCACTGTGAGAGAGAGGATTAGGAAAAAACTTCTTGATGCTCTGCCCTTGAGGAGAGAGAAGGAGTAAGGAGTATATGGTCAATTATCTAGCTTGCTATGCGTGAACCAGGCAGGAAAAGGTTCAGTGGCCACAGCTTTGGCTGGAACCTGTCATTGGCCTGAGGGTAAATCTCTGAACAAACACATAAGAGACTACACTTGGCAGCTGTGCCAGGACATTACCACTGATGTTCTTGCTGTCTCCTGTTATCCTCAAATATCTGCAGGTTAAACACACCTCTGGTGATGGTCAGCCCCAGCTCATGGAGATGTGGGGATTCTCAGGTACTGTTACCTCCTGAAGCAGGTGGATAGCACTCCTAGGCCTGCTAATGTTATACTTCTCGTTCTGCAAAGGGAACCCTCGACAATTAGCCTCAGTGGTGTTGTCAGCATTGGTTAGGTCCCTGTCAGATGTGGCCACAAATAGGACCTCTCTGCTGGGAAAGAAGAGATCTTCTAGAGGCAGGGATAAGCACCCTTCCTTAGCAGGAGTCTGGGCTGTTTGTACTGATAAGGATTAGGTCTATATGAGTTTCATAATGTAAAGCTTGCTTTTAAGAAGTGTGATGTTGAGTGTGACTTCAACCACAGTAGATGTGATCAGGTAGCTCATAGTGTTGTGTTAGGCAGCTGAGGATAGCTGCTCATAGTTGGTATGTTTCTAGAGGGCCAGGACTGTTTGGTCTGCCTGCTAGGGTTAACAAATGCATTCTAAACGCTGTAACTCTTCTCCCAAGAAAGGCAAATTTGTGTCCAATTAGCTACTTATGTAAAAGTGTTAGAAAATGCTTTTTAATCCTGCATGTTCCTGTAGCGCACGTGTGGCTTTGGCAGAAGGAGCGTTACATTTATGGAGGAACAGACTCTTCTTGCAGTATTTCCAAGTAGCTGTTCCTTGAGGGGTTTCTCTTTAAGTCCTGTTCTAAGTCTAGCTGCAGTTCACAGGGGAGTGTTCCTGTTATTGAAATGGAATGTATTCTTTGTCCACAGACCTTGACAAACTAGACAATGAAAAGAGAGAGCTGATTCAGAACGACATTGCTGCTCTTCATCACTTCTACTCAAAGCACTTGGAGTACCCTGACAATGCTGCCCTTGTAGTTCTCTTTGCACAAGTAAGTTGGCTATAACGCAGACTGCTTAGGTAGATGGTGCTATAGGAGTTTAGCCTTTGTGGAAGGGGAAAAATGTTAACAGCAATGGAGATGGTAGCTCTTTGCTTATTTATAGGGAGAGCTGAGTGTGCTTGATGGAGGAGATCTGCTTCCTTGAGCAGAAGTGGCTGGATGTGCCTGATTTCATTAGTGAGGGGGAGAGGCTCTTGTCTGCAGACTTTCTATGAGGTGCTTCTCAAACACTAAGGAAAAGGAGAAACAACCTGTATTAAACTCTGTCAAAGTTAGGCTTCTTATGGGCTATACGGAAGGCTGCTGGTCTGAGACCCTGCAGAGGCAAAATCCATCATTCAGGCTTCAAACTTGTGGAAATCCTTGCCGGTCAGGTCATCATTGTGTTTGACCTTCACAGGGAGTAAACTTCAGAGAAGTAGAAAGAGCAGTGTGAAACTTTGATCTGGTGTGTGGCTTTTAAATGCAGTCAGGTAGTTTGGTCATCTGGAGAGATGAAGGAAAAGCAGGACGTCTTGTTAGATAACGTCTGAAATGTCACCTCTTCTTTCTCACCTGCTTTTCTGAATTGAATGTATTGTAGTGGATGGAATAACACACCAGTGGAATAGGAAAAATCCATTTTCTTCTTTTTCCTCCTGTACTTCAAAATAAGCTGGTTTTAGACGTCAGAGTAAAAAGTTTATTGGGTTTTTTTTTGAGATGGGGGCAAATGTTATCTGCTGTGATGAAGGCTGAACTAGCACTAGCCTGGTTGGTAGAACTAGGCATCTACCAACAAGGAGGCACAGCTACTATTTCCTTAATGCAGAGGTACTTCTGTTCTGTAGGGGAACAATTATTTAGCACCTTTCGCGTCTGCTTGTCATCCATTGTGATGCTTCTAATGATACAGTTTTCTCTGTTTTGAAGATTTTACAATTTATATTTGATACTTTAAAGTCATTAGTACAATAAATTTCTTGTGGAATATTTTTGTTAGAATGTAGCTGGAATCCCCAAAGATTGTTATTTTGGCTATCCTGACTTTCTCTTCATGTCCTGTCCTGGATCAGCTCCACCAGATCATGGTACTTTAACTGACTTCTGTGAAGTGCTGACTCCCAGATTTGATGTTCCATCCAGCCTTCTCTGTAGATATCTAATATCACCCTAAGGTGTCACCTTAAGCTCATCCTGATCATTAAGCAACTATCTGCCACTGTGGACATTGCAATTTTTTTGAACTAAAATCTCCAAAGGTCATCTGGGTGCTTCTCAGAAGTGTTTTACAGGACACAACCTTCTGAGGTTTTAGCCGCAGCATAAATCTTTCTAGAAGAAGGGGAGTCATGTATGTGCTTGCTATGTACAAACATGTTTCCCAATAAGTAGTTGACCTAAAACCAATAGTACGGATATGCTGCTGTTCCTTTGTTTTGCTTTAATACTTTCTCTGGCCTCATGTGCTTTGGTTGTCTATCCAGCATTCTTTCACCCTCTGGCTCAGGGCAGTTGTTTGGGACTTGGATATGTCTGATGCCTTGCTCACTCCTTTTTGTGGGCTTTCTCTGATGTTTTTTTCTTACTCAACACAGCTGTAATTGGTCCTTTTGAGTGGAGTGAAGATTTTTGTCCAAAACATCCTTACCTTTCACTGCTCTCTTTCCCTGCTGCTGGTATCATTCTGCTCTCTTTAGCTCTGTGGAACACAGCTCTCAAGACCAGCACACTTCCTACCCAGTCACACCTTGTCATAGTCTTCAGTTTCTCTCTTGTCTCAGGTTCCAGCATCTCATCCTTTCCTTGTAGATTTTGCACAATTTTGTGCCTCCCTTTGCACATTCTCCTCTCCAAAATTGTGAACAACCTTGAGCTCTAGTTTTTTTCACTGTAGTCTCTTTCCTCTCTCCATGTTGCCTTTTTTCAGTCATGCATTCATCTGGTGAAACCAGTGGTATCTTATCCCTTCTAATTCGTCCTCCTATGTCATTTCTGGTATGATGCATTCCAGAAATGGGTTGTCTCTGGCTTATTGGAGGGGAGATGATAACTCAGTACATATTTTAAAATATTTCCCCGTGATTCAGAACCATCAAGCTGTTCTTCATGTCAGCCTTGGTAGCCTTATGTTCTTACTTGCTGTTGATGTAATCTTTCCCTTCTATTGTCTTTGTATTCAGCAGTTACATTTTGGTTTTGGTTTTGGTTCATGTATGCTCATACATTGGCTAGCACAGTAGCAGGCTCATCTTGAGAGACAAGGGAGCCCTCGGATGCTACCTTGCTAAAAATAGCAGGATAAAAATCAAACAAAGATACTGGTGAGTGAATCAGAGGAACAGGCTGCTTTCTTTAATTGTGAACTCATCCTAAACATTTCATACCTGAGGAGTGGCTTTGGGAAGTATTTGTGTCTTTCTGAAATCCAATTTGAGATGCATTCCAGCTCGTGGGGCATGCCATTGTTGGTAGCGTTTGTTGTCAACACTTACCCTTCCAGAACAAATACTTACACTGTACTTGATTGACATCGTGCCCATTGTAGCTTCAGCTGGACTTGGCCACATGGATAATAGTTGTTTCAGCGCTTTACTGGCGCTTCTGTGAACATTTTGATGGTTGTAGGGAGACGCTGGTGAATGTGGAGAGGGTTCTCTTTGCGTTGGCGTGTATGTGACTCACAGTGAAAGTAGAATAAAGGACTTGATTCAGGTGCGTTTTGGTCACTTAAAGTCACACAAACCGCATGGAACAAAGCTGAAACTCCTGTAAGATTCCCTTGAGTTAAGTGAGAATAAAAGAGGGAGAAAGTTTTAAAACCTGCCTGAATCTATTCTCTAAGAAAGATTTGTGAGCAAGCTCTTTTGATCCTGTGTCTGCTTAAATTGGGGATACAGTTCCTCTCATACTCTCTCCTTTTTCTGTCCCTTCCTATTCTACATCCTTATTAAGTTCAAGTCTTTCTCACTGCCTTTGTTCTTTATGTGTGCTTTAGCTACAGCTAGATATGTGCAGCCCTTGATGACAGATGTCGTTGTGGCAGGTCTCTGTACCATATGCTCCATGAAAGCTCTGTACTGCCCCAGCCCGGGCAGCTTGCTGCTGTTCATCCCCACGTTGCTCCTGGTGTGCATAGTTCTGCTTTGGCCCTTTGCTTGTCATGGCCAAATGAAGGCTTTTTGCTCTGGTAGTGTCAGGCTTTGTTTCATGTTTGCAATGGTCTCGCTTTGTCTGACACGCTTTTCAAGGTCTTTTCAAGCCCTGTTTCTCTTGGTTGACCTTCCAGGGAGCAATCCACTAGATGTGTCTTGAGCAGGTGAATGTATTGGACTGTTAGTTCTTTTGTGCTCTGCACATTCCTTTGGATAGTGAACTCATCCTCGCTTCACTTTTTGAGGTGTCCTGTAGCTTCCTGGGAGTGCTGATGAGATGGAAAGAAAATTGTAAGCAAATTACTGCAATTGACTATGAAGTATGAGAATGTGACATGGGAGTGGGGATTACTTAGCTGACCAGAAGCTGATGTGGGCTCTCTTTCCTTTTCCTTAGGTTAACTGCAATGGCTTCACAATTGAAGATGAAGAACTCTCTCATTTGGGATCAGCCATATTTCCTGAGTAGGTTTATATTTTTAAAAAGAAAATTAACTTGTTTAAAGACAAACAAAGGTTTGGAAGATTGTATGGAAGTAGACATCCTCTGATGGAAGTAGACATCCTCTGACAGAAATTTAATTAAACACTGAGTTTGTCTTGTTTTAAATATCTTTAGCTAATAAAATGTGGCCAATGATCTGCAGCAGTTTTTCGTAAAACTCTGGTAATTTTGGTAAAATTGCACTTGTAATTTGTTTTGAAGCTTAGATTGTGAACTATATGCAAATTGTTAGGAAACACTGGGCTAGCAGGTTCTGGACAGGGGTATCATGTAATGATCAAAGCTAAGTGAAAAGGATTGCAGGTGACTTATTCTATTCACAGCTTTCTGGTTTGGCTGGGTATAATCCTTTACCTGGTGTTCTCTGAACAACTTCCCTTCTACCTTTGTTCCTCGGCAAACAGTAAATCCCTTTCATAACTTCTTTCAGCTTCCTCAGATGTTTTAAAACCACAGTGCTTTATGTCGCTAAGACAGCGGAAAAAAGTATGTCGAAGCTTCTTAGCTTTATAAATAAACTGCCAGTGTTCAGTGGTAACTGCAGTTTGTGGATGAGGGAGCACAGGTCTCTGGGGAGTGTTTCTTCCATTTATGTCTGTACTTCCCACTTAACGTTGTAGCAAAGGAGGATATTTTCTGCCCCTGTTCTTTGCAAACTCTGTTCTGAGAGTATTATCACTCTGCTTTGGTTAACTTCCTTCGGAGGCAGAGGTTCCTGGTAGCTTATCTATGTCAAAAGAATCTGAAACTTACAGGTGTCCAATTAAAACAGGACCTGATTTTGCTGAGCGCTGCATACAGGCACTAGTAGATAGTCCTTGCTTTACAGTTTCTCCTTCAGGTAGGTCTGTCTGAAGTCCATATCCCTGATCTGAATTGGAAATTGGAAGGCCTTCCGATTACAAATTGGAAATTAAAGCCTTAAAATGCCCAGGATCAGAGTCATGGTGAGGAAAGTATTAAACCAGGATGCTCTGGAAATGTCCACCACTATCCTTTGTAAATGCTCAGCATGCGAAAGATGGGTCTTTCTTACTCCATAGTTATACCTGTGAGCTAAAAAGGCTGGGGAGACAATTATTATTTTTCTAGATTGGAAGAGAAAGAATTAAAATTTTACATTAAACAAGCAGCAATTTTCACTTTCTCCAAGCTTGGTGGTATGGGGAAGTACTTTCCTCTAGCACTCCAAGTTTTTGTGTAAGTCATGTGTTTGTATAACTGGCAGATCTTTCCCCTCTCACTTCAAACATAGAAACTGTTCCTTTTGCACAGAAGCCAGCTAAAATTTTAATGACTATCTTAAGTTGGGATGCAGCAAATGATTTTTGTTTTCCTGCATTTGCTTGTTTCCTTCAGGTTAAATGTGTTTCTTTTCTCCTCTGAAGAAAATAATCTGTCTGTCATAGATAGCTTAACTATCAACATCCTATTTAGCTATGTGAACACCCGTCAGCTGTCCCATAGCACTACAAGAATGGGAAAATAATAACTTGCCTAGTCCTGCACTAATAGGATTTAAAAATTGTAATGATTCATTAGCATAGCCATTCTCCATATCATTAGAATAAATAACAGTACAACAGATTTTCCCAAGGTTACCTTCATGTTAAGCCTCAGAATAAAAAAAAGCTTACAGAGTGAGACTGACTCGATTTTTCAGACTTATTTTGTGGAGTGGTGTTTAACTTCTTGCCTGTTGCTTTTGCTGGTGGTGGGGAAAAAGGTTTTCTCTTCTACTTTTACAGTGTTGCGTTGATGAATCATAGCTGTTGCCCAAATGTCATCGTAACTTACAAGGGGACCTTGGCTGAAGTCAGAGCTGTTACAGAGATTGAGCCCGGAGAAGAGGTAACTACACTGGGTTTGAATGTGCTCTGTATGCGTGCGTTCTAAAAGTAGGATCCTTTCTGCTTTTCAGGATTCATTTCAATTAGCTGACAGTTTAATAATAGAGAGGAGGGATTTCTTGTTTCTCAGTGCAAGATGTGGCTTTGGAAAAGGTGGGGTGGTTCTGGAGGACTGAAGTTACTCTTGGAGGGCAATATCCTACCTTGTGCTAAAACAAGGGCAGGGTACCTGCAGCAGTCACTGCTTTATCTGCCAGCTTCTGTCTCAGTTTACCCATCTGTAAAATGAGGCCGAGTTTACTGATGTTTGGCTGGTGCTTTGAAATTCCAAGATCAAAGCAAATTATTACTGCTATAATTGTTCCCAGTATAATAGTAATGTATTGAAATTGAAGCCAGAATAAACAAGGTAAACGGGTACAGATAAGTCCTCTGGCTTCTGTTTGGACAGAACACGCACAAAACATGGGACTCAGTCGTATTGCTTCAGTGGCATTTGCTGGGAAGTCACAAAAGAACAAGAGAGTGTTTCTAGGTGGAGTGAAGCTGAACAGTGATGGATAAAATTCCATCAAGTTGAGTAAGGATCTGCGTTTACCTTGAAACTTTCGCAATCAAATAATGGACTTGGCAGGGAGTCTTCTGCAGCAAAGCTTGCTTTTTGCTTTAAGGAAAAGAAAAAAAGAAGAAGAAAAAGTTGTTAAACAGAATTGAGGAGGATGTTCAAATATCTGCAGGGGTTGAAAATACAGAACATTCTCTCCAAGGATGGAGTTTGCACAGAGTTTCAAAAGCTCGATTGTTAATGTTAATTTAGCGGGCAAGATTAATGCTGGTCAAATTAAATTCAGGTTTGATAACTCCTGCTTTCTGAAGTATGTGATGCCAGTTTTGAAGAAGGGGAGAGAAGTTACTTTTGTGGATTATAGCTGTTCACCATTGTGAACAAAGCTAATTTAGTTGCTGAAGCTAAGGGTGAATGATTCAGGTGAGCAACTTCTTTTTATGCTGTTTACTAATGCTGATTTGTCTGTGATGTTGGCAGTCACTGCAAATGCATTGTGGTAATGGACAAGGACTGATCCCCGTTTCGGAATTTTACTGTGGAATCCTGAATTCAGCATTTTTGGGGAGGGCTTACTGTGAGAGGTAGAGATGTGGATAATTTACCTTGCTTGGCATCTTCTTTTGACTGAGTTGTGTCTTAGAAGCTGCATCGGTTCTCCAGGACCCTCATGGCTTTTGCACATTTGCTTTTCTGACACTCAAGAATTTTATCTATGTGAGTTGGTGGTTTTGCTTGGGCTCTGTGCAGTGTCACGGCCTGTGTCTCCATCTTCAGGTTCCATGTAGCCATTGCATCGCCACAGTTTTAAAGTTTTAGCTGGAAATGTGGTTCCTGCATTTTGCATGCTTTGAAAATAGGGGAGGGAGGAGAGGAGTGTGAGTGGAAGTGAGAGATCACATAGAGTAAGAAGAAGAACATGTACGGTATAAAAATACATGTATATTTTACTTTAAAGAGGAAAGAAACCTGAAGCGTAAAGGCTGAGCAAAACATTTGAAATAATTATAAGTGAGGAAATGGAACTAAAGCTCTTCTTTGGTCTGCAAAATGATCAACTGCACTGTGCGTGTGACATGTTTCTTGGGGAAGATCTCATTTTCAAAACAGCATTAAAGCTAGTTGCAGGGGTTCTTTTCTGAAGACCATTGAAGTAGAGGAAAACTTAAGAATAGTCTATGTGAAGGGCCTTTAAAATGTTCAAAAGCAGGTTTTCTTTGCTTTAAAATATTGCTGCTAAAGTAAATCTGATATTCATTCTGCTAGAACTGGAGCACCGGGCCTCTCTTCTTTTCAGAGATCTAAAGGTCTTGTCCTAAGTTTCTAAAGCTACTAGCGAGTGCTGTTGCCCCAATTTTTGTAGGTTTTCAGAAAGAAAAACTTGAGATTCCAGCCTTCAAAAAACCAGGCCACTGTAATTTCTCCTATGCTGGATACCTGAAATCATTATTTTACTTCTAAAAAGTAAGCATCTCTTTGTAGTCTGACAAAAGCCTGAGATTTATGCTGTGACAGTTTCCTTATCCACACCTGAATCTTGCTGCCCTGGGTTTAAGCCGGAGTAATAGTTGAGGGAAATTCTGTAATGAATAGGAAAGGAAACACTTCTCTGTCAGATCGCATTCACAAATGGCAACTCCTGGTGCTGCTGAGAGGCTTGGAATGTGGCAGGTGATGTGGCTGCAGGGATCCACAAGTTGCATGAATATGTAGTCGTCATACTCCATGTACCAGAACTAGTAGTAATAAGTGTGTGTAGTTATACTGCTTTTCACTGACTGCTGGTTTTTTACCATATAGGTTTTTACCAGCTATATTGACCTGTTGTATCCCACAGAAGACAGAAATGACCGGTTAAGAGACTCATATTTCTTTACTTGTGATTGCAGGGAGTGTGTTACAAAAGAAAAGGTAAGAAAATTGGGATGAAATGTGCTTCTGACTGTTGAGGCACCTACCCAGGTCCTTAGATGTAATATGCTATTTGGTTTAATTACATTTTGGAAAGTAGGATAATGGGGGTGGTGGTTTTGTTTTTCTGTCCAGAAGACTTTCTGATACTCATTCTTTCCACTGTAATCATGACACATCAGGAAATTTAATGATAGAGGCCTATTTTAAAGTTGAGCTACAAAGCAAAGATGAAAACTTTGTTAAAAGAAGATAATTATATTGTGTCTACCTGGCCAAAAGAATTTAGCTCAGAACTCATTTTTTTGTAACTGAATGTTTTCTGCCAATTCCCAGCGAGTAAATCTTGCTTGGGGCATTTCTGGGGTCCCGTTCTGATGCAGTTCCCAGTTGGGACATCTCAGTCAATTCTAGGTGACACTGTATGACATTGCTGAATGGTTTGGAGACCCAGCAGAATCTATTAAACTGTCTTTCCTGCAATGGTGTTATATCTTCACATGGACAGGGTTGTCCTGGATCACAGCCTCTTGTGGTGCGCAGGCCAGATTTTATGTTCATCAGACATCACCTGGTGCCCTTCAAAGGGCAAAGGCAGACATCCCCACAGTGTTCCTTAAAACAAGGTGTTCATTATTTTGAAGAAAAGTACTTACCAGGGGGGAAAAGGTACCCAAATTCAACAGAAACCGAGACAGCTGTGCCTATGCAGCCATTTGCACCTCCTTCTCTAGAGGTCTCAGGAGAACTGAGCTTTGCATGGGTCATCTGTCATTCCAGCCAAGATCATTCTGGCTGGCATAAGTCTGATCATTAAGTTCTCGATCATTTTTTTTTTTTTTGCCCCCATTTTCACAAAGGTGTCCTTCCTTTTAAGAACTGCTTCCCAAACTGACCATCTCCTTTCTCTAAATGGCATCATCTTTTGTGGCTTTTTCCAGATATTACCCAGTATTCTTGTTTGAGGCCATTCTTCTGATACCGTAGTTGTATTTTTCCCTACAGTTACCTTGATAATTTCTCCACTGAGTTTCACAAAGTCAGGATTTCATCTGTGATTTCCAACGACGGGCTACTCGTGGAATCTCCCAGCGCTCAGCCTCCTTCAGCTGTGGAAAGAGTCCCCTATAGCCTTCTCAGCTGGCAGATGAAATAATAAAGGAAAAAGAAATCTAGCAACACTGTGAGGCTTAAACAGGAAAAGATTGTCTCCAGTTTGCAACTGACTCTTCATGAAGTAGTAAGTTAGATAGAAAGATAAGACAAAGTGGGAGCTGTCCAGCAGAAACAACAAGTGGAAATGTGGTCTTGTCTGTAGATGTGAAGGATCCTTTTCTGTATTTAATATCTCCTCATTTTCCACTGAACTATCACTGGTCATAGGCCTAAGGTGTTTGGGCTTTTTTAGCCTTAAAACTAAATTAGTTTTAATCCCTAATCTCTTGGAAGCAGTGAAATTTCCTGTGTAAAACTGCTTTCATCGGAAAATCGAAAAGCTCTTGGATCTTTCAAAAGAAAGAGACTTCGTGGAAGTAGAGAATGGCAGATGAACTGGAAGGAGCAGAGGATTCTAGCATTCCCAGCCAAGGCTTTAGAGAAAAATTGCAGGTGCACATTCTACCTTTTGTTTTTACATTTTTTTGAAGAGCTTAAGTTCCCATCTGTGTCTTTTTATTAGAGTAATTCTGTGTAGCAGGTGCACCTTTATTTGCAGGGCTTGGAACCTGCATTTGTAATGTCCATTGTGTTTCCTTCAGGATAAAGAGAAGCTGGAAATCCGCAAGCTGAATGATCTTCCATCAGCAGAGACGGTACGGGACATGATCAAATACGCCAGGAACGTGATTGAGGAATTCAGGCGAGCCAAGCACTACAAATATATCCTTTGTCTCACCCTGACTCCACTGGCTTGATGAGTGACCTAAAAAGCTTTACCTGCTGGATTACTTCAGAAACACATGCAGGAGAAATACTGTGACCATTAGAAGTTAAACTTCCCTCTGTCCTCTCTGTGTCTGAAGAGTTGTCCCTGGAGACAACAGGCAGTTAAATATTGCAGGTGGTGTGGGATGGTGAGACCCCGTGTCTGTTCCTTCACCGTGTGGCTCTTGGTTTTTAAGAGTGCAGCATATGGGCTGTCTCTGCATAACAAGCCAGAGACCAGAGAGCGCAGAGGAGTGTGCTCGTGTCGGTCTGCTGTAATATTGGCCCGTTTTGAGAGATGGCACGTGAGGCTACAGCTGTTGCTGAGATGGTCATGAGCCTACCTGTTCTAACGGTGCTGCCATGTGGACAAAAAAGCAAGATTCATTGGGCCAACAGCAGCCCAGGCTAGCTCGTGCCTGATTCAGTACTTCCTGCATGGAGAATTTCACTCCCCCTTCTGACGTGTGGCTGGTGCGGTAGTGATTCAGGAAAGCTGCTTTTGTTGTTGTTGTTGCTTTTTAAATCTGAAAGCTAGTTTGATAGAATAGCTGAGTAGAAATAATTACTCATGAGCAAAATACGTCTGAGTATAAAATACCTGTCAGAGTAGCTCTGGAGTTGCAGCATAGATGCTTTAATGCCATTTGAGGGAGAAGAGGACTTCTCAGAACCATTCGGAACAATTTTAAGTCGCTGCTTCTTTGACGTTACCAGGTAGTTGTTTAATGGGAGGCCATCTTATTTGTCGAGTTCCTTGACTTCTTTATACCTCCTAGTGAATTACTAGAGATCTGTGAATTCAGCCTGGACAAGATGGGTGCAGTGTTTGGAGACAGTAACATTTATATGTTACATATGATGTACCAGGCCATGGGTGTCTGTCTCTACGTGCAGGACTGGGAAGGTGCTCTGCGTTATGGGCAAAAAATTATCAGACCGTACAGGTAAATATCAGGCTCTATTTTTTTTTTTTTTTCAGTGCTCTAATTCTGTAATGTGAATAATTGAGACAAGTTTGGGCAGAGATCACTTCTCTCAGTACATATTGTATAACCACGCTACCCATGACATCACTGCTTGAAAAGGAATGTTTAAATGCTGGGACAGATTTTGTTACTGTCAAAAAGTGGTCTGCAGTACGTAGCAGAAGGTGACTCTGAAGTCCTTGCTTTGAGCTCTCAAAGTAAGTTTGGACCTGCCTGGGTACTGTGCTAGTTCTGCTTAGTTAGATATATACTGTTTTTTCTTACTATCCTAATACTTTACTAAAGCAGAGCTTCGAATTGCATCTGCAGTCAGTATTTGGTATAAGGTAATGGAGGCAAAGCCCCCACTGTTGCCGTCTGCCTCCCACCCTCATGCAGTCCTTTTTCTCTGCAGTAGCACAGTAGTCACGGTTGCAGGAGAGCAGAGCCCGGTCCCTGAGCTGGGGCTGAGCAGCAGAGGGAGCTGGAGCCAAGCTCAGCTCCTGTGCTTGGAGGCTGTGGGTGCCTCGATGTGCCTGATCTCCACTGCCCTAGAGCTGGAGGCATGGGAGGATGTGCAGGCTGAAGGCCTGTGTGTGGGAAGGCAGCATGCAGCCTCTGCAGGAAAAAATTAATACTCCTGATAGATTTTTCTGTGTTTTTACAGTAGTGATCTTGTTCATTAGACCCAGCCACTTACGTACTGTATCTGATCCTGCCGTGAATCTCCCAAGCAGATTCTCATCTTGAGATGTGACTTTCTTGCCAGCTGGGGGGAGTGCAAGTAAAGCTCTCCCTTTGGAGCAGATGCCAACGTAAAGTCACAGATCACTTGGCAGGGAGCAGCGATACAGAGAAAGAGCCAACATTCCCCCCCTGGGGGCTCAGTACTATTTATCTTCCCTGGGACTTGCCCGGCTCCTCTGGCTCGGAGCCTGGCATTCCAGGTCAGCTCTGCTGAACCAAACTCTGCTACTCAGTGTGAGCGAGCAGAGAATGGCATGTGTGCTGTACGCGCTGCTCAGGGCCCCTCGCTTGCCATTAAAGACCAGCTATTGTGGAGTAGGGAGACTTACTCTGCCCAAGTAGGGTGGCTCCAAAAACTCCTAACAATGCAGCCTCTTTCTGTAGCTGGCTAGATTAAAACTAGTGGCAGAAAGTCATTGCCATCTGACAGCTGTTCAGAGGCATATGGTAGTTTCAGTTCAGTTCCCAATTGACGGGCGTCCCCATCCCAGACACAATTGGCACTGAGTCTTGGCAGTCGTGGCAGAGGGGATGAGCGGTGAATGGGCAGGGGCAACGAAATGCAGCTTCTTGCCCCCTGAGAGGGGGGACGGAGGCTGGGAAAACGCTATGAAACTGCCAGGTTTGATAAAGCTGACTTTCTTTCTCTCTTGCAGTAAACATTATCCCTCCTACTCACTGAACGTTGCCTCTATGTGGCTGAAATTAGGGAGACTGTACATGGCGCTGGAGAACAGAACAGCTGGAGTTAAAGCCCTGAAGAGGGTATTTATTTCCTGGTTTCTTCATTAATAATACCAGTTCAGGCACAGGATCACTGAAACACTATGTGCTTCCCTGTCAGTAAGCCTGGCGTGGTAGGAAATGCACCATGTGTTAATACATTTGGTTACTGGATTTTTGGCTCAGTTATGATTTTTCCAAAGATGCAGCGTTAGGTCTGTTCTTGTGTACAAGGGGTCTCACTTTTTCACGGTGGACTTCTGCTGCAGCAGCTGGAGTGAGCATTATGCTTAAACATTTGTGATACATTCTTCACTGAGCTGTACTACCTGTAAATGAAGTAGAACTCCAGCTTCTCCTCACTTGCTAGGTAAGGACAGAAAAAAATGCTTGGCTCTTTTAAAAGGCACATAGTGTTTCATTGGAGTCTGTGATTTCTATATCCAAGTTAAACTAGGCATGCTTTTGGTGGTTATTTGTTCTGGAACCAGTTGGTTTTTAAATAGCTGAAGGGAATTCAGTGCATCTGGTAATGCTGAAATTGGCAAATACAGCAATAGTTTTACATTTTTCTTCACCCTTTTATACTTGTTTGTTCCTTATTCTTTAGGTTTTTATTCTTCTATGTTTTGTTTAGTCTGTACCATGTTTCTTGACTGTCTTCTATTCTTGGACAGAAGTTTGTTTTAGTTTCTTAAGCATCGGTGACTGTTGTAGCATATAATGACTTGGTGTGGAGTATCACAGATTTTTTTTCCTCCCTTTTTAGATGCTGGCAGATTTTTAGCCAGCAATAACAGAGCCATCCAGCCATGGTGAAAGATACTACGAGAATATATGCTCTAAAATTTAACTGTTACCTAGTTTAAATTTAGCAGAGGTTTTCTTCCACTGTAGTGTTAATGCTTTGACTAAAACTGGGATTTCTGCCAGTAGGAACATGGGGTGGGGGGTTGGGAGCTGTAGGTAGAGTTGTTGGCATAGTTAGCTTCCTAACACAAACATTTTCTAATGACTCACTTCCAAAAGCTGCCTACAGGAACTGCACAGAGTTATCCCAGCCCCTGATGTTTGGGATTTAGTGGAAAAACAAAACCATTGTTCTCTGTCAAGTTTGCAAGCAGCTCATCCAGAAGGTCCTCCTCCTTTCTTCTCTTGGGCAGGAGGGGGAACAGAGTCATTTCTCACCGCTGCCGAGATGGAGCCAAAGGCTCTTGTGCTGACTTAACAACTACAAGAGCATAAGGCCTTAAAAGTTTCCCAAGGAGTAAATGCCTAAAGGCTCTGATGGCTGGGATGCTGCAGTTCCTTGCCTTATCTTAGCAATGTGGTCTTTAAATATTCTCCAGCTTATTCCAAACTTGCTTCTTTCAGTCCTTTCCTACTGCTGCCTTTTATTACGTCTGTTTGGGGCCACTGCTATCCTTTTTTCTCAAGTGGCAATCTTGCCATTCTGGAATGCAGTGTGGGTGGTGGCAGGAAAGTGCAAATCAGTGGGTTTGGCTGCCTGAAACCTTCCCTGTTTGAACCAGAGCAAGCCCTCAGTGAAACAGCAGGGAGTCAGGCACCGCCGCATCTGTCTGCATCTGCAAGATCTCGTCTCTGACGTGGTGGATGCCTAAGCAACTGCTCCCTTTGTAAAGCACTGGTAGCCCCGGGAACTGGTGGACAGTTTCCAGAATTGAGGCTGAAATGTCTTAACGTAACTTCTGCGCAAGGCCTGCTTGTCAGTCTGACAGCTGAAGGATAAATTGGTAGGAACAGAGCTCTGTCTGATACTGGTTAAGTCCTCTGCCAGAATATTACCCACCCTGCTTGCCATTTTCTGTCCTGGAGCTGGTTGCATTCAAAGTAGTTTTGTCAGGAATATCATTTTGAAAGGTGGTTTGGGATCCTTTAAGATGAAAGATGTATTCTCTGAATGTAAAACCTTTATTACTTAGTTTTGAATTTCATTTTATTTCCTACTGGGTTTATGACTACAAGGGGACAAAAAAGTAGCTAGAGGTGTCAGACTGTTTCAAACCTCTAAAGAGAGTATTTATAGCCTGGTGTTATATATGAATCAATTGTGTGAATATTTTTTTCTTTTCATAGGCAATTGCTATCATGGAAGTAGCACACGGGAAAGATCATCCATACATTTCAGAGATCAAAAAGGAATTAGAGGACCACTGAGCCTTTGAATCTATGCAATCCTTCAAACCTTTATTTAAAAAGCCTTGTTATGGAAACCTTCAGGAGCACTTTGAAAAGCGGTACAAGTATGAACACAGTTCTGTCCTATAATTGGAATGACAAACACACTTAGGCCTTGCAAAATGTTCCTAGCTTCTACACAGCTACACTTGCCTTTTTTCTCTGTACTTTTTTTTTTTTTTAAAGGAAGCCTCCATGATTTCTTACGTGCTTAGGCCCTTTGACAGCTCATGTGCAAAAATGGCCTTTTTTTTCTTTATTAATTTTTAACGTGTGTCTTATTTGTCTGAAGTAAATAAAGCGGTCGTGACCCCACTTGATTCCACTTATATTCTTAAATGGGTGCAATAGCTTTGTGGCATCTACTTTTGCCTCAGTCATTTCATTTAGTCTGACTAATTAGCAAAAGCTGTACTTTTGTTGTTGTTGTGATTTAGTATCCAGTTCCTCTTTTCACAAATCATTTTTCTTTGCGTTGGCTTAGCAGCTGAAAGGAGAGATGGGGGTGATGAATTCTGCACATCATGCACCACCACCCCTGTTCCCTCAGCCAGTTAATCTGTAGGCCTGTCACTGCTCCTGGCAGGTGGGCATTCAGCACTGCAAGGACCTGGAGCTCGGCAGGTCTTGTAAAGAGAATGCTGGCACCTACCTCAGAGCTTGAGGGCTTGCACAGGACGTGAACTGTACCACTTCTGGCTTTTTAAGCCCCTTTACAAGTTAGATTGAATGTATTGCGGAGGAAAGCTCGTATTTCCTTATAACCATACCTTTGCCTCCAGTGGATTCAAACTAGTCTATTAATACATTAGCAGTTACTTTTAATAGAGGAACATTTTCTGAGGAAAAAAAATGCAGGACTTAGCTTTCTCTGCCTAAATGCAAGACCAGAGGAGCTTCTTTTCTCCACTTAGTTCAACAGCAGAAGATGGCTTTTAAGGATGGGGAAGGAAGAGGAGGGAGAGCATGGCTGTGCACTTCCAGCACCAAAAGTTGAAACCTGTTGCACAGAAGAACTACATGACCCTTCCTTACTACTTTCACAGCTTATAATGTACGATGAGAGCGAGAGCACATCACTAGTAAGAACTTCATCCTATTTTCTTTCTTCAAAGTGCTGCTCTGAAAATAAAACTGCTTGAGAACAAGGGTTTGTCAGCAGATTATGCTGAAAGCTTTCATTGCTCCCTCGTCAGCCGTTGTTGCTGGAGTACATAAAGCTGCACCAGGCCCTGTGATGCCAGAAAGCCAAGGCCAGTTAACTACAGCCAAGCCTAGGAAGAGGGCACCAGCAGACTATTTTTATCCTCACTTTATCTTGTCAAGTAAACCCTTGTTGAAGGAAATAGCACCTTCATTTTAGAAAGTCTGTCCAGAGCCCAGACAACACTTCAACACTAAAAGAATTGGATTAGCCTAGCACAAGCAGGAGCAGGAACTTGGATGACTGTTTACAGAAGGGTCTTCAAAGCTCACTGTGGCCCAGGCTGTGCATATCAATTTAGCAGTAGATGCAAACACAAAACCTTAAGCTGCTACAGGAAAGAACACAACCATAGTTTTCCTTGGAAAAAAAAAAAAAAAAGGGTTTATTGTATACTGTGAATATGAAGGACAGCTTTCCCCAAAAAACTTAGTGACTGAAGACATTTTCATATTTGCAAAAGCATTTAAGAAACTATTTACACGAAGGCAGTGAAAGGGGTAAAAAATTATTGCAGTCAATTAATGCTGAATAGAACTTTATAAAAAGAGAAAGAAAAGAAACAGTGCAAAAATACTGTCAAAAGTAATCAGTTCTATACACAAGATAAAACTGACAAGCATAAGCTTATGTACTGATATGAATACATTAGAGTATAAAATAGCATGCATAGATTTTTTTTTTTAAAGGCTTTCCATAGCATAACATAGTTCTGCCATTCAGCCCTAACAGGAGGGAGCGTGGGGCAGGAAGGGCATATAACTGATGTCTCATTTCTCTACAAAAATGTGTACATACAATGAGGTTGTGAGATTCAGATCACTGTTTTGTGCTAGACTGTCATGTACAGAATTACAGAACAAATATAACGGGAAGCATCAAAATACTGAAGTAAAACAGGACAGTAAAATCCAGTGACATAAAACTTACTTAAACATGTAATTTCATTTAACACATCCCACACAATTATATATGGGAATATTACAGTCATCTGCATCTGTAAACTTTTTTCCTTTGTAAGATAACCAAAGAAAGGTACTTTACTAATGAGGAAAACATGTTTTCTACATGGAGCAATCTCAACAGGATAAACATCTGATTAACAGTGTTTCTGGCACTATACAGTTGTTTTCTTTTAGACGGAGTAGCAGCAAGAAAATACTTTAACATATACAGAAAGGAACTTCTTAGTTATACATTATATCTTTAACTTGTGGAACTCACCAACACAGGACATCGTGAAGGCCAGACAAATAAACAGGTTCTAAAGTAATGTGATTCATGGAAGATGGATCCAGCAGCAGTTATTAAGCACAGTGAACAGGATGTAACTTTCGTCTCAGGCAGCCCCTAAAGGACTGGTCGCCAGGTGTACTACAAGGGCTGAGCACCCTCTTCAGACTCATTCATATTTCTTCCTTAAATGTCAACTACCAGCAGCTGTCCCAGAATGGGTGTGATTTACAACTTGCCCTGGAAGTTAAGTTTGTGGGCAGCCTTCCTCTTTTATTCCTGCCTGCCTAATTGGGGAACGCTGCCCCTGAAACATCTGGAGCTGAGTGTCCAGAACACTGAGTCCCTACCCAAGTGATTTGGAAGAGGAAAGCTATTAAGCACTGTATTCATTTCAGGGACCAGCTGAAGTATTAGCCTTTCCCTTGCTGTTACATAGTGCTGGGATTCTTCAGTGAAAGCTGCTATTTTACCACCGACTTGCAGTTTGCCCTCCAAAGGCAAAGTCCTGCTGTTGTAGCATATGGGAGACTCTCAGCAAGTGTGCACATAAAGCACAGGCAACAAAATTTCAAAGAAATGCCAGCCAAAAAAAATGGCTGAGAGGAACTGACAGAACTGTAGTCTAAGACACTCTAAAAAAAAAAAAACAACACAAAACTAAAAACACTGACAAAATTTATTTGCTTTAAATATTTAGAGAAGCACTACTATTTTTGACCTGTGGGCTAAATGTTTCATTTCACAATCTAACAATAGTTTATCTGTGATTGAGACCTCAATCTTCTGTTGTTTGTCCAACAGCCCAAGCAGCCAGTTGTTCCCTTCCTGAAATCACAGTCTTTGCAAGCTAAGCTGCATGTACAATGTCTTCCTCTCTGGACTGGGATGGTACCTGTAGTTTCACATAGCACCAGATTCTACAAGAAAACTCTCTAGAAGGCTAAGAATGATCTGGGGACAATTGCCTTTGGGGTTTTGGACTTGCAGCTTTCTCCTGTTGGTATCAAAACCCATCTCCAAACTCCATATAACTTGTGCTATACATCAGCAGATTTGTATCCATTTTTGTAGGGGGGTGGCCAAACGGTGTTCTCATGCAGTGCTTCCCATTGAAGGTCAATTATGGTATTAGCTGCTCCAATATGATGCATCCTTTATTTCATGCCACCCTAGCTCTCTGGATGTACAGCATTCTTTTCCACAAAGACAAACAGCAAAATTTAACTCTGACCTCTCTCAGTGATGCAGAAGAGCTGCTACAGCAGGTACCAGCCATACTGATGCTTCCACTTTCCATACACATGGTTCACAAACTGTTAGCAAGACTGACAATAGCTAATTCAGTCGACAGCTCCTCCCAGGAGACTGGTGAGAATGCAGCATGGTCAGTAGCTGCTACATTTTCGCCACAGATTTATGTGCTATGTCCAAGTATGAGATTGCCCATCAGCATTTATTTTGGAGTTGCTTGTGGGCTACACAGACAGCAGGTTACTGGATCAAAAAATAATGTATTAGCTTAAAATCACCATCTCTACTGAAGCACTGAGACTTACTGGTTTTCTTCTGACCTGTGTTTTGCCATTTGCATTTCTGTCTGTTTACAAGAATGTAAAACAAACAAAAAGCCCTCTTGAAATCATGCAAGTATTTAATATTTGTAGCTAACTGATTTAAATAAGTGGAACAGAAATGTCCTTCAAGACACAGTTTATAAAGGACTCCCATTAGCAGTAGGTTGAAAAAGTTTTCATAGATGTGTCTCCTGCCAACTAAAACTAGTTTAGGGAAAAGGTATTTCCAGTAAGACTGAGCGTTTAGGGTCCCTATATACGAGAAGGTCTGTGGGAACAAGCTTCATCCTCAGGTAATCAAGTTGAAGAGATGCCATAGAAGGTCTGTGGAGGAGCTGGAACAAGTAGGACCTGAGCAGCTACTGTCCACCATCCTCCATTGCAGCCCGTGGAGTACAGAAACAAGATACCCACAGCACTAAGCAGTGTCAGAACTCAACTGTCATCTCTCCCAGCCCCGATGGGACAATGTTAGGCATGAAATGCTCAGAATGTACCTTTAACTAAAAATTTAATGCCAGAAACCTCAATACTATCATTGGTAAGAGCTTAAAGAAAAAACCCAGCTAAACAAAAACCAGAAAGGTGTTAGAGATGAAGAGTGTGCAAAGAGGGAAACAATAGATTGCCTGGTCAGACTTTCTCATCCACTCGAAGTTCTCTCTTAGAAAGAGTCAGGGAGCATTGGCCAAATGTGCCAAACTACAATGTGGGCACCCTGGGAGAAGGCTGCTTGTGTCAGTCTTTTTAAGGTGCAGCCCCATTTTATGGACCATTGATTTATCTTCATGAGATTCTCCATGCAGACTTTACTCCAAATGGATGAAACTGGTCTCTCAGAACCTACCCACTGTCTAGCTTTGGATGTTAAAAAAACCCCATGCAACACAATATACAGCAGCTCCAAACTGTCCTACTTTTCTACTTAATGCCTCTGCTGTTAAAGTCTGTGGGCCAGAAACTGAGCAGTACTTGTTGCTGTAAGTCTCATGCATTCGTTGCTGCTATGACTAATAAAAAACTGGATGAAAAATGCATTTTCCTGACACTCCCTAAAGGTTAGGAAATACTGCCCAAACAATTTTGGTCTGATAAAACTGCAACAGGTTCAAAGGCAGAAGGTTTGGTTTTTCCCCTACAAAACTATCACATTTCAATCATAAAACATCGGCATGCTGAGGTTTGGTTGCAAGCTGGGGTGGAAAGGAACCTCTGAAGACATACATATACCAGCCCAATTCCCTTTTACTATTAGCAGATCTATTCAAGATAAAAATCTAGCAGGAAAAAAATACACTGAAGTCAGATTAAAGGAAAAGTTTAAGATTACCATTCTTTGACAATGAAAGGGAAAAACTGAGTCACTGGCCTCTATCTACCATACCAGCCCTGTTAGCAGTTAATTGGAAATGACTGTTTATGACATGGGCACTCATTTGTCTCATTAATAGGCACTGACTTAATTTGGAAAGGAATTTTTATGCCATTTTGTAATTAATATTTTTCTAAGACACCTATGATGCATCTTTGCATAAAAAGCATTTGCTTGGTTTTCTGCCTTTCAAGCGTAGCTCTTCATGTTATCTTATGCAATAACTTTCCTGTGCTCACTGCGGAAACAGAAGGACACATTTCAGCCAAGAAAAGCCAAATAATAAGACACAGGAACAGATTCTTTTCCCTCCTGATTTTCTACTTCTCACATCCAACTGGAGCAATGGGACTTGACAGCTCTGAGTTCAAACTTAATTCATCATTAGGAAATTATTCAGAAAGTTGTAACGAGATAACTAATTTAATACACTTTGCTTCAAGGTTTATTCCTTGGCTCGTTTCCCAGATATAAAGCATCTCTGTGCAATTATCATGCAGATGCTGCTGAAAAGACTTTAAATGGTTGCTGCTAATTTAACAAGAGATATGTTGGCACTAGCAGAAGAAATCAGAGGAAAGCTGAAGTTGACTGAAAACTCAGCTGATCCCTAAAAGGACCACAAGTCAAGGTATCACAGCTAAGCAACTCCTCACCATGTGTTGGTAGCTGGAAGTCTCCACCAGAACCCTTGTCACCAAGTTAGGCCTGTACTGCAGAGCACCAAATCAACACAGCACAGTTTTAAATACATTTAAGAAACACTCTGGTGCAGAGCCACTGATTTTAGGAAAGGGTAGGTGTGTAGTTCCCTTCAGTGCTGAAGTTGAGAGTGCTCGTAGGCTTAGGCTTTTGTACATTGACCAGGGGTTCCGATGTGGGGATGCAGTGGAAAAACAAGGATGAGAATAAAAGATAAAATTTATATGGGAAAGGGATACCAAGAAAGAGAATTTAATCATGACAGAGTAACTGCATTGCATCACGTGCCCCTAGAGGCTGCACAATCCCCACTCTGGGAGATTTCTTAAACTGGATGTGACCCTGGGTACATCTGGTCAAGCCTATCCAACTTTAAAGTTAGCTGTGGGGTGAGCAGGGCTGGGACCAGTGACCTCCTAGGCTCCTCTCCGGCCTGACTCATTCTCTAGTGCCCTGGAAGGACAGCTGAGGCAAGCAGGGCTGGCTTGCCCGCAGGAGGGTAGCAGCATGCAGAGGTGGGAAAGACCAATCAGTGTGATGAGGGGAACAACCTCAGTGCAGGAACTTTCCAGCTCCTACACTGGAAATAACAGCATGGGAGTCCTACCACAACTTGCTAAAGCTTGCTTCCCTCCCCCGTCCCCCCCCCCTTTTAATTTTTTTTAAAAGTACAGTTACTACCACTTCTAAAAAACTGTAAGTAAATGCTACCATGCACACACTGCAAGGCAATTCATAACATGATTTCCTTCAGTGAAATAAAACAGTTTGGAGAAAGGGATATGCACTAAGTTGGGGAAAACAGACGTGTTCTCCTCCCTCTTATCCTCTGTCCCTCATCACTGGCTAACTGCTGAGATACTTCTAGGACACATGGATTTTTTCTTAGCTCTGTCATAGATTTCACTGTTGGCCTAGGGCAAGCCCGTTGTCTATGCCCTAGTTATGCAGTGGAGGAGGTTTGTTTCCCTTTTCTGTTCTGGTTGTGAACTTCTGGCAAGGACTGTTTCTCCTTTATATATTTATACAACATCCTCCTAATCCTAACTGGAATCTCTGAACAGTACCAGGATAAAATACTAATAATAAATAGGAGGGAGAATCCAAAGTGTCCAGAGAGGGAAGAAAGATGATCTGTGCAATTTAATACAAAAAAAACGCCCTAGCAAAGTGAGGTTTGCCAGCACTGCAAGGAAGATTGCTTCTTATGTTCAAGAACCACAACACAGTGATGGGGGAAGATTTAAGGCAGACTCCAAGCTAAAGTTCTCAAGGGTCACCATTTGGAGATTTCAGATATGGAACAAAGTCCATATTGATCATTTTGAAAAAGTTCAAATGACCAGAATGCAAAATGATTACAGTGCTGAAGACAATAGTTCACCCATGAAACTAAGGCAACAGGAGATGCCTAACTTAAATGAGATTCCTTTTCTACAGCAGATGACCCTCAACGCAAAAAGAAACAACAATAATTCAGTATAATTCATAAGAAGGTGCTTGAGTTGAGGTTTTTTTCAGCTGCATTTAGTCAAAATTCCTCTGCTGTTCAACCCACAGACCACCAGAAAGACTCATTCACTGAATTCAGCCTGCTCTGGGTCACTGTGCTCCACCCTGCACTGTTTTAATTCTTATCAAGCTCTTCAAGGATTGCAGACAGTAGCAAAGGCCTTGTTTAAAGATCCAATTATTTTTTTTTTCCCCAAGGACTAATATAAAACCGTAATTCTTGTGGAATTTGAACAGTTTAGCACCCAAAACTCTCTGCCCTCACAATGTCCTGTGTCTGAGCTCTCTGTGACATTCCCTGCTGCATATGCAGAGGCACAGATCTCCCTGCTCCAGGACCGTGTTCCCTCAGCTCCCATTTGTACAGAGCTGTAGCTGACATCTAACAGGTCTTGTTTTTACCACGGAAGCCACATACCAGGGTCCAAAGTGTTTCTACATGAGAAAAAGCCCACTGCCAAATAACTGCTCATTTCAGAAGCTGTGTAGCAAAATAAAAGCCAGTATACTACCTTTACAAAGGATTGCTTCCCATATGGATAAGTTACAATGCAGATCAGTCAAGTCATATGTGGTTCAATTTGAAGGTCACTTTAAGTTTTACAAGTTATTAAAGTAATTCACAAGTTATTCCAAGAAAAATAAATTATATCTTGTATAAAATAATCCATGGGAGACTCTAGTAAAGAACAAACATTCCTTACTTTCAAGACAACTTTAAACAGTGCAATATATGCACACAGTGTTGTCCAGGCAGTTCCCCTTGATGTAAGGTTCAGTCAGATCCACAAAGCTGGGTCTGAGATGGGTGAAGAGATTAAATAAGTCTGGAGTTTTGCAGGAACTGGATAAGCACTTGATAGACAAACTTGTACTGGGCTATGGTCTGGATCATAAACATTCTCTGTTCCCGCAGATGTCTCAGCATTACAGGAACGTCCACTTTCTGTAAAGGAAAGGAAAAACAAAGCATAAGGATGTAGATTCATTAAATCAAACAATCCCTGTCTCATATATCAGCTGACACAGAGAACTGTATTGCAGTTATATAATGCAATGAATTATAGTCAACTGTAGTGAAATACCACAGGGTTTTTTCCCCAACAACACTCATTTCAAGGACTATCACAGTAGTGTGTACAGGTTACTACTGGGCATCCAATGCTTTCCCCACTAGAGCTTATGGAAATTCCTGGACTGATGTAAATGGGCAGATGACCAAAGACTTGTCTTCCAGGTGTATATCACCCATTATCTCTCAGGAGATCATCAACTGAATACATAATAAAGGGTGTTTTGGTGTTTTTTTCTGCTTCAATGTACCTATTTTCAACTCTGAAAAATAAACCTGATATATCGTATTATCTCAGGTTAAAGGCTAGATATATCAGGTACGTCTGGTACAAAACTTAAACAGCTTACATAGCTCAGCTGAGAGTCTACCACTGAGGGTATCAACAGGTCCCATGGCTACTTGCATACTGTGCTCTGATCCATGGTCAAACTTATTCAATAGAGGGAGGATCTGAGAGATTTTTCAAATGGCAAGCAGGCATCAGGGTCCTAAGAACAAAGGTTCCTTGGATAAAATTAAAAGTGCAGGCAAATATACTGATCCTTCTACTAAAAAAAAAAAAAAAGGGGGAATACACTGTCACCAAAAGATCCAGAAACATTGACATGTGACCTCCCACAGCCAAGTCTATGCTAGTAAAAAAATGCTCTGGAATAAATACATCTGTAAAGTGAAACAAGGACCCAGCATCCACAATACATATTTTGCAGACTTCATGACAGCATTGGTCGGTCTGTTGCCATCTACTGAATGTCCACTAGCAGCTGGGCCACATTAGGTGTTCTCCAAGAAGGCATCTTCCAGCTTAGTTTCATACAAAAGAAATTCACTTGCATGCCTTGAAAATGCTCTGCCACAGGAACCAAAGCATAGTAAGTGGGGATGGATCAGGAGATCCACTGTGAGAGTACATCTCTAATCCCATTGAGCATACTGGGGCAGAGAGACCCTATAATGGGCTGAATTAAAAAACTAATGAGTTGGGTGAAACGGAGGTCTATGAGGTAAAGCATTAGAAATCACTGCAAATTTTCTTAGGTGTTACCATCCTATCTCTGGCATTTTGGGAGCAAGAAAACTGTAGTGTTACTGTGTTTTATGTGCTACAAGAGTTACACCAAGAGCTGTTCAGAAGTCATTGAGCCATGAAGCTCAGCCTGCTGGGCTCAAATTCAAAGAGCGTGTAATACGACCAAAGATAAGGGATACAAATTTCCTATGGCACCAGTAAATGCAAGCACTAAGATACACACAGTTTTGGAGGAAGCTCTTAAGTAATTCAAGATATAAAACTGAAGAAACTGAAGAATATCAAGCAACAAAAATTGCACTTTGTAATGCCAGTTTGCCATTCCAGAAGGACAAAAAGGTACTTATCAAGTCTTTCATCTCAGATGAGGAATGTTACAAGCACAATGTCTGGACAAACAGAGAAACAGATTGCTGCTAACCCTTGGAGGCAGAGCTGAGCATGGAGTCTGCTTCCACGCACACTGAAGATTTCTGGAAAGTTTACCATAAAAATCAAGCTGCGTAGCCATTTCTGTCCATAAACATAAAACTCATGATCTCCACTTCAGGTAAACAAGCCCTAGCTCATAGCCTCTCACTGTCTTGAAAACAAGGCTAAATATTCTGACACATACCCCAACACGCTGTTATAAAAGGACATCTCTAGAGAGTCAACAAGTGTAAAGGTCCGTGATGAGTCACGTCGTATTATTTTCAAACAAGTGCAATGGAATACGTAAGCTCTTTCCAGTTAACTCAGCAAACCTGGAGAAAGCCTCCCCTTGGACTTGGATGCTTCCAAAAGCCACGCGGCCCTTGCCGAGCAGAGTCACGCGGAACCCGATCTCACGTGAGCAACTGCAACAAAAATGCAGGCCAGCTTCAACCTGCAGGTCGTGTTTCTCTCTCAGCAGTTTGGTGCTCGACAGCTTGTTGATTTTAACTGGGCACACGGTGATCCGTGCACCTCCTCAAGATGGATTAGGCTTCGACTTATCTCAGAAATGGAAGAAAACCCCATCCTGCCTATTCAACCTTGCTATTTGTAGGCAACTTAGCATTTTACTCCAACTAAGCAGAATCTTCAAACTCACCATCACAACATACAGGTCAAAAAAAGACACATCCTGCTTTGTCTTAAGGTGACATTTGCAAAAAGAACAAACAAAAACGCCACTCGGTTCTTATTCCCAAACTAGAAGATTTCCCCTACGAAAGAATGCTGCAGCTGCAGTCATGAGTTAATGTCCCAGTGCCAAGTCCAAACTACAAGTTGGTAGAGCAGGATCTCAATTACTTTCTTGTTCTACGTGTCTACAACAGTAAGGATATAATGATGTGACATATAACTATACAGCAAGTTTCTGAAACTATATCCCTGCAATGAGACACTCAGCTTTAGAGTCAATCAGCACTTGCCCAGAAGCCACAGGGACTGAAGCTGTACAGAATTTGATTAAACGTGGCTTTTTACCTAAACCCAAAACCTCAGGCTCCAGAGTTCTGGTTTTAGTTCCAGCACTGCTGTAGACTTTCCCAGATGGTCTGTATCAGGATTTCCAACCTCCTTCTCCTGTTTTCTTTCACCACCAAAAATGTGAGTATAAATACACCTACTTACTAGGACATTTCTGTGGAAATTAACCAATTCATTAAGACTAAAGCATTAAGTAGCAAGTAATTTTATTTCAGAAAAAAACCCCAAAACCTATTAATTCTACTTCAAAACAAACCAATAAAATGGCTGCATGAGAAGGAACCTTCTCTGTGCAGAAGACAGTATCTGTCACACTGAAAACACATTGTTAAGATTTTTATTTTTTAATGTTTTAATTATGTTTTAATAAACCAAAAATATTAACTTAGTACAATCTAGAGCAACAAAGCCCTTAAGGAAAATTGTCTTTAATATTAATTATGATTTTCACCATTAATCAGGACAAAAGAATGCTTTAATTAAGGGACATCAGAGAAATGTCTTATTACTGAGCACTACCATGAGCTCCTAGTGAAGTTGATGAGAATTCCTCTGAATGTTTAGGCTCACTCCCATGCTCAGATGTTGAGGTACTGCCTGTATCTTCACTTGCTGCTCAGCTACTCTTTGCCAAATAGGTGACTTCTGTAAACCACAGACAAACTGAGGTGTCCAGAACATGTTACACAATAGTAACTGGAACACCATTAGCACACAGAGGTTACTATAAAGCAGACACGACTACACTGGTGCTCACAAGTGACTCTTGTAACTACTCAGATTTTCTCTGGCATGCAGAAATTTCATGGCTGCTGTGTGAACAACAGAAGCAGTCACTTCCAGACGCCAGCGTGTAAGGAAAGAAGTCAGGAAGGCTCAAGAGTCAGAGGTGTTGCCCCACACAAGAGCAGTTACTGAACAGCAACCAGGACAGGAAGGCTGCAGATTCCCAAAGCACATACCCATGGGCCCCTTCTGTCTGGGTCAGCTCCTTCTTCCCCTTCCTCCCTCCACCCCCAAATAAAAAGGAAAAAAAAACCCAAAAAAGGTATAATTTGTGACACAGCTCTACAGGACAGCTTCACCTCTAGTGAGGCCCAACCAGAGCTGGAGTAGGTTCATCTCAGCTGGCCTGAGCCCAGAATCTCATGTTACTACAGAATGACAAGCTGCTGGAGGGGGATAAGAGTAGAGAACAAAAAAATTACTTCTTCCATCAACTTTTTTAAAAACAGTGATGAAGAGGAAAGTGCATTAACACTTGTCTGCTTTAGGACTCATATTTTTGAATGACAGAAAGGTGTACTCTTTGCACAGTGCCTTGCTTACAGAAAGGCTCCAATCTATAACTCTTCCAAGGTAACACAGAAAGTAGGTAAGCATTTCAGGTGTGTACATCCAGTCTTCCCTGAATTTCAAGCAACTAATCCAGTGGATGATTAACAGGAGGGGCAGATGATATGTGTCTATTTGTCACTCTTGCTGCATTCTTATCTCTACAAGAGGTTCTGGTCTTTGAGCAGTTTCTCTGGCAACACAAATCCCCAGTTTCAATAGCTGCCATGTTGAAACTGTGTGACATGTTGTTATTCAAGATGTGATGTTCTTCATGGACAGTTCCCCAGTGACACAGGACATGGACAAGAAGCATGTTGCTACCCATGGTGCTCTTATTCTTAACTCCAGACTGTATCACTAGTCTTGTAATATGGGCTGCAGTTCCTAAAGCCCCATTCCCCACCATACACGCGCCTTAAGTTTTTTAACTTAACACAGTTAAGTTTTGTTCCAGATGAGATCAGAGACAGTAGAAGAGAGAAGAGGGAGTCCAATGAATGAATTTAGAGAGCAGAAAGCTTTAGTTAAAAGAGCAAGGAAGCTGCCATTATTCTCTAGCTTCTCTTGGGTAGTCCTTGTAAACATGTTGTCTCTAGACTGTTAATTAAATACAGGTATGAATAAGACTAATTTCTTAAACGAAAGAAAAAAGCCCTAATTTTGAATGTATTAAGATAATACTAATAAAAAATGCATAATATCAACTCAACAGAAAACTACAAGAAGTAACCTGCCATGGGAAATCTGCCTGTTGCATTTAAGGCCCTTGTCTCACAAAGGTAACAGAAAGAAAGCACTTCAGCTCCTTTTCATTTTAACTTCAGAAATGTAGCTAGTTGGTCAAGGAAGGAGCTCAGGGTTTGTCTTGAGAAAGAAGCTGACTTACTTCATTATGCTCCAAACAGCCAATCATCAGTTCTGTTAGGATAACCACTCCGGTCCTTCCTACCCCTGCGCTGCAGTGAACCACGATGGGAGGGTTGCAGTTGTTGCTGCTGTCCAACACACTGTTGGTATGGCGACGCACGGACTGTATCTCCTCCAAGTAGGCTGCAAGAGAAAATGTAGACAAGGTTGCAAAGATCTATATGCCTAAATGTAAAAACTGGGGAAAAAAAAAAGAATATGGAAAAATCATTCGTTGACAAAGTGGCAATAACATACATTTTTTTACAACATACTAATGATTTTGGCCAGGGTGAACCGAACAGCACTGAATCCAGCAAGTACCAGCTGGGTGTCAATTATTACTTGGGAGTCTGCTCCTTTAAATTAAATAGTTCTTTTAAAAAATTAAATTCTGTTTTCCCCTCTGCAAATCTCCAGGTCCCCTAAGCAGATGATTTTAGACGTTACTTACAGCAATTCCTGCTATTAACAGGCTGGGATCAAAACAACAGCTAAGTCCCATTGAAACTACTGCCTGTCAAAGCCAATATGAGATGGGAAGCAAGCATCCATCTGCCCTGTTTCCTCTTCCCTCCCTTCTCCCTCCTAGAGTGAGACAGAATCTCCCCCCAAACTCTCTGCTCAGGGTTTGTTTCTCAACAGCCACAAGCCCTTCTGGGAGCTCAACGTCTTTGTTTTCCCTGAAGCCATTTCGAGGAAGTGCATGACTCAAGAACAGTTGTTCTGTGTGGCTGTCCTAGCGTTGTTCAATGCATTCTACTGTCAAACTGCACAGAGAACCTTACACGCTAGGGGCTCATCTGGTTGGATAAATGCACCATAAACTCAAACTGCAACTCTGGCCTTTAAGCACCACTACAGCACAGTCTAAAGGCATGCCGAAGATGATGGACCTCACCCAGAAAGATCTATCCAGCTGCACAACTCCTATAGACACTTAGCTTCCCACCAGAGTAGGAAGTAAGACTGGACCCAAACTGACTCTGGTGTCATGGCACTGCAGCCTGAGCAGTCTTTTTGCCACAGCCAGGCTGTGGCCAGAGGCATACCCACCTCAGAATATCTGCATTTTAACACACACAGTGAAACAGGACTGTAAGTGGTGGCAAACAATGGGACAGAGGAAATGGGGGGACAACCAGGTTCCAATTACTGCTGTGCCCAACTACAGCTACAGGGCTTGGTAGGAGAAAGAAAGTATGAAACAAAGGAATTAGGCAATATCTTTGCCTTAAAAACAGATCCCATGGCACTCCTTTGCCGAAGCTGAAATGTCATTTTTATTTTCTGCTCTGGTGACAGAACTGGGAAAAGGAGGTCACACTATTTTCCTCAAGCTTATACCTTGCAAAGGAGAGTGGATCACAGTGGACTGCAGCTATGTCAAGACTGAAGTGGAACTAATGGACCTCGCTGAGTGAGGACTTCGCTGGCATAGAGCTACCTACACTGCTGCAGAAACAAAGCTTCTGGGAACTAAATGGGCAGGCAACTCCAACACATCGGAATACCACGTACTGACTCCTTCCTTCAGTGGTGACTTAAAGATCTCTGCATCACTCTGCTGTAGTACCAGAGGTGTGGCTTTAGTTAAATAATGGTGGAATTCCTATTACATAATGTGGTAGCGTTTATTACTTGGTAAGAAGCAGGAAGCATTATTAACTCATTACAGATTAATATAATGGCTGTATTTTCAGAAATGCACGAACCAGGACCGTATTTAATTGGGAAGGCCCTTAGCATTGCCTGCGTCCATGCGGTTAGAAGAGTGGTGGTGAGTTCAGACTTGCTGCATATGTGATGGAGATGATCTGCAACAAGTCCAATGCCCTTGGATTAAATGCCCTTGGACTAAATACCATCTGTCAGCAATAAGGACTTCCTATGAAACTGGAGGAGTTGTGCCGTATTTCATTAATGCCTGAACCTCTCTCACCCAGACCTCTCTAATCACACTTGTGTGCAGCCCAATATCTCCTACACTCACTATGGAGCTGGGAAGTGGCAATCTCTCACACTGACAGATCAGCCAGCAGAGGTATCCTATTATTGAAAATTTCCTGAGTCTTTACTACTGCTGCTGTCTGAATTTTCCTTCTGTTACGTCAGGTCTTTTAGGACCAAAATCCTCAATCACCTTAGCTCCTACCTGTTGAATCACACTTTTTTCTCCAAACTGCAGCACAGTACAACCTAGTTGAGGCCTTTGTACGCTACAGCAATAACCATTTAGTACCAATTCCAGCTGTAGCTAGGTGCAATGAACTGAATCCAGTGGGAGCAGCCTTTTCCTTGATGTATTTTATCACAGAAGTTATAAAAATCTTACATAAAAAGCCTTGGACCTCTTCTGGACATCCATGATCTGGCCAGTCAGTATACTGCAAATGCCACACTGTCCTCTCATGTCCAGAGAGAAGATGCTTGACCTTCAGACCAGTAGTCGCATAGCAGCCAGAGTCTGTGCGGAACTTAGTTGTCACCTTGAACTTCCCATAAGTGGCAGAACTGTGCTTAGAGCCCAGTTTAGGCCAATAACGATGACTCTTACTTCTTCCGCCCTCCTTAATAAGAAAAAAAAAAAAAGGGAAACAAAGCCATTAGTTCCTGCAATTATAATTCTGTAACAAACACAGGGCATAAAATTCTGCAGGTAAACCAAGTATTCTTACTTCAAATTACTGGAGGAGCAATAAGCATTCCACAAAATAAAGAAAATATCTATTAAAACTTAGAAATACTATATGGCTGAGAGTTTTAAGTGTAAAAATGCTTGAAGAACTAACTCTTGTCTCATGGCAAAAAGTCAGCTACTGCCTACAACACCTTACTAAGTATTCTCCTCTTGGCAAAGCCTCTCTTTGAAATGGAAGGAGGTTCTCTTCAGAAGCTTCTAAGTATCTGTTGTTGATCAGCCTTGGGAACTGGACGGTGACTTGATGTGTTATGGCACTCCCTGTGTTTGCTAAAAGCAACCAGGCATAAAGCTGAATGCAGCATTAGTTAGCAACGTGTGCCAGTTTTTATAACATAGCACATAGTTCTTGGATTACAATAGAAATAACTGTTTTGCTTGGCATAAGAATAAAAAGATTTCTCTCCTTTTTTTTTTTTTCCAAATGCATGGACACTTCTACAGAAACAAGAAGTTCTGGTCTCTTTTCAGGTGATAAGAGTGATGGTATGCAGAACTGGCCTTGGACAGGGTGGAAATCCGTGTCATTTTAACCAGGAGCAGTTCGTCGCTCTCACATTCCAATGGAAACATCTTTGTTTGGTTTGGCCAAGCTGAAGTGAAGCAGAGGGAAGGGGGGGTTCTGCTTGTTTCGCTTTAGTACTTGCCAAACTGAGTATCAGAAAGTTACAAAGTATAGTAGAATAGCAGTACAGGCACATGTTCAAACAGAGTAAGAGGAAAAAGGGTTGCTGATAGAAAAAACAGGTTACTGGAAGGGGAAGTGATGAAAACAGGAGATTTGCTGTTTGCAGAAAGAACTGTATTCTGTGATTTTACGTACCTCTTCAGCTGTGACCATGGCTATGACATTCACCCCCTGTTCCCACACCATCTGCCAGAAGTCATGGCACGTGTGTGGCAGAGGCCCTTGGGTAGCAATGTAGTGCCACTCCTCTCCACCTACAGTAACCTAGAAGTAAGAAAAAAAAATAAAAAAAATACAGTTGGTGTCCAAATTCTCAGCAACATCTGTGCCTTTTATACAAAAAGGACCATAATGAAACCTTTTCTTCTTTGTTCTTCAGCTTTTGTTCAAAATTTTGAACAAAAATTATCCTTTAGATTAGAGCAAATCTGAGAAAACAGAGTCTTTGGTGCTTCCAAGTCCTTTCTTGATGCCTGCAAACATAAAGCTTTGACCAAACTGTCAGCTATGTTTCTTGTCATTGCATCTGGATCCTACAGATGAAAAATAAAATACTTTTTTTTGGTTGTTTTTTTTTTTTTTTGGAGGTCCTGTTCCTGATATGGTTTAAGTACAACTAAGCAGCTGACTGGCTTCTCTGGGCTTGGTGACAGACTGAAGATGAAAGAAAAACTGAGCACCAAAGGAGGTGTCTATATGCATTAAAGAGGCATTGTATTGCTGCAAATTAACACACAGTAGTGTAGAAAGCCTGAACAAATGACATTTTGCACAATGAAAGCTAAAGGCCCCTGCTCTTTAGGACATCCTTCAATTATTTTACACTCAGGCAAAAAATAATTTCTTAAACACTCTCTTACTACACAGATCACTGTTGAAGATGAGTCCAAGCTGTCCCCAGAGGATACAGTTATGCCTATATGCTGTACATAACACAGAGCTTGGATAGGCCTGTTGCCAGCTAGTGATGAGATCAAGACAGATCTCATTTCATGTTATTCTTCCTCACTCGTCTCGGGTTTTTCAGTTCAGAAGCTGCAAACTACTATAAAGTAAACCCAGAATGATAAATGGCTTTCAAATGGCATGTGAAATTTAAAATTATCTAAAGCTGTAGTCACATAAATCTATTTGCCAATACATAACTGGATTACCAGTCACTCCTGATAGAAATATTTGTGTATTTGCATGACAACACATCATGAAATTATTTTAAAAGTGCTAACACACGGATTTACACTTTATATATTATGTAGTGCCCCGAACAGACTCAGCGTTACCTTGGAATTAACCAGTGTAAAACACTGATTCTTTTACCTAACTAAGGCAGATCTTCATACTTAGGCAGTTAAAAAAACAAACAAACAAAACCCCCAACCAACCAAAAAACACCAAAAAAACCCACCCCAAAACCAAACAACAAAGAAAACCCACAACCAAACCCACACCCAAAAATCACTTGTGTATAAAAAAAATAGTATTTTATGACAGATTATTTGCCATACATCATGAAAGGTTTATAACAAAAAAACATTTCAACATTTTATGTAAAAAGCCAAAGCACTTTTAGAGCTACTAGATACCACTTGAAAATATGCTTGCCAGCACAAAGGAAATTGAGATAAACTAATTATTTTAGAAAGTTAAAATATTCTTCCTTCTCAGACTAAGACCTCCTAATTCTATGTATTAGCCCAGAGCCAATTCTCACAACAAAGTTATAAATCCCAGAGAAGAAGATTTACAACAGAAATCCTGACATGTCCATAAATATCAAGGTGCTGGCGGACAAGGCTACAAGGAGCAATGAATATCTCTGACAAGTTCAATCATATACTACGTTTGAGGTGCAGGTCTTCGAATGCATTTTCAGGAATAGAATAAATATATTTGTTAATCAAACAGCTGAGCTGCTGAGATGGGTTTTTACACCTGTAACCAGCAAAGCGTTTTTATGATAACAAATTTTTCACTGCATTGAAAACTTCTCAATTCTGTACATAGCTCATTTACTTATTTCATACTATGCAGCATTCTCCTTTTGGAATGATGGTTAAAATCTGCAAGACCAATGCAGGCAGACTCCTCAAGCTCTTGTACTAGGTGGGAATGAATATAAACTGCAGAGCACCAACTGGCATCTTGGTCTTGGACTGGTCTTGCGCTTGCATGCCCATCTGAAGTCGTTGAGTGCTGCTACAGCACCACTGAGCTTTTTCTGTTAACACTGGCCTGGCCCAAACAGTCAAATGAAGTGGTCTTAACTTTTTTGCTTAATCCATAAATGTAATTATCATTTTTTTTTCCTCTAGTATAGATGGTGATCTTTGTATCTTAACAGCGAAGGTCAATGGTAAATAAGCAGGGAAATACTGTAACACTCTGGGGCTCGCAGACTGAGCAGCGGGAGCTGGAATCCTCCGGGCACGGATCTTATCAGGATGATATAGGAGTTTCCTTTGTCTACTGACTTCTGGTCCAAATATCCAGCCTTCTGGCACATGATATGAAAGGACCGTAAGTAGTCTAAAGGGAATGAGATGCCTGGAATGTTCACTGCATCCTAATGCCCGAACTGCAGGATATTAAAAATTGAATGTTGGGCTACAAACACACACAGACACACACAGACACAGACACTGCCACCGAGGTAAATTTTGCAAATGTGATTTCACCTTCTAAGCAAAATCACATCTGCTTGGCTTCCATACGTGCCACTCTGACTGTGAGAGGAAAATCCTGGCAAGGACCAGTGTCGTGCGCTAAAACATTTTGTGTGTGTTCCTGGGTGCTCTATCAATGTGAGATGCGTGCGTGTCCAACATTGACACACAAGGTAAAATGTGGACTCAAAACTAGCCAGGAAAATTCTTTTCTGGCTAGTACTGCTTTTGGGGCATAATTTATGTTGGGTTTTTTTTGTTTTGGTTTTTTTTTTTTGCATCCTACAAAGTAGATGAAAAATTTGGGGCTCAGAAATTCATCATCGCGGCAATGTCTGATTTTGCAAAAACTCAGTATCTGCTATCTACCAGGCTATGTAGAAAAGTGATAAACTGCCAGGATCATGGTTCAGAAATTGGTTTGTATTAATGGGATTTAACATTGTAAATCACAACCAAGAAGGCAAGCAAGTATCTTTAAACCTTTAAAAGGCTCATACTCCAGGAAAATACTAATTAAACAGGATGTTTTATTTATTATTTTTGAATTATTTCTTTTTAATTTGGATTTTGACAATGAGGAAAAGCAGACAGCCCTCTCTGACAACAAGAGAATCTGTCATCTGAGGGAGAGGAGCACTGTTAGTTCTCTCAGGGTAGAGTAAAAGCCAACAAAGGACTCTGCAAATAGCACTAGAAGCTTAAAGAAAAACAAGCATCTACAGCCACTGCAGAAGAGCTCACTGTTAAAAATGGCCACATTTGTAATAGTCAGATCGTATCTTAAATACTTCTACATTGAATTAGCAAGAAATCTGAAATTCCTTGATAAAAACTTAATTTGAAACATAGAACTTCTATGCAGTATCTAATCATAGACACGGGGATCTATTTCATTAGTAAAGTGTTCTCTTTATCAATGCATAATTAAAAATTCCTATTAAAACAAAAATTTAAAAATCACTCAAATCTCATCCTAAAAGGAAGAAATACATTATTTATACATATAATTGCAGTATCTGTGTGAACTTGCATTACTCATAACTATATACTTTTTCTTTGGACATAGAACTGCAAACACAGAGCTGAGACCCTGATTTTTAAAAAATGGTATCCTATATGCTAGTAAATGGAAAAAATGTGATTTCAGTCAAAGCTTGTGCAGTATTTCCTTCAGGCTGTACCTATCACTTGCAGGGACTCACTCTGTATTGGGTTGCTGTAGTCTCCCAGTGTCCTGCAAGGCTACTGGGACTGATAAATCAGAACACATACCTGACTACTCATCATCAGGGTCATGATACCAGTATTACACTGCAGGTATTGGGGCTGATCTAATGCATTTTCATGCGGTTTAAGAAATGTAGCATATTTTTCTACATTAACCAACAGAGACATTCCACAAACAGCTGGCAGAAGCGAGCATAAACAAAAATGATGCCTCTCCAAAATGTCTTCCCAGCCTCTAGGGGACTTCAGAGTTGCCCATGCTGACACAAACGTACAGCGATGCATTCTAAGTTACCTTCACAGAAGCTCCAGAGTCACAGAAAATGCTGCTGTGCATCTAGAAATGCAAACAAAGCTTTAATATACCTTCATTTGCAAAGCAAAGCTCAAGAAACCTTTTACCTTTATGTGTGAAGCATTGATGTAGCCTGTATTATTTTCTTTGGTTGGCACCAGCTCTACTCGGTTCTCCTCATAAGGAACGACCTCCCTGATGCGGTTGCGCTCAGTGTTTTCAGGCAAGGCAGCAGTGGTGAAGATTCCATCTGCCTTTTTCTTTGGAATCTGCTCGTATTCTGTAAACACCATTCCCTCTTCCAACTTCCTCTTCAAGATTTTGCACTAAGATTTAACAGAAAGGAACAGCAATCCATTAATTCTTCCTGGAAGAACGTTTACCACTACATCAGCCCATCCGTTCTTTGCATTTCAACGCATAGCCGTAGCGTTCTCTCGCCTGCATCTTTTTTTCAGTCACAGTTCTCTGAGGAAACATGACATGCTCTTTCTATTGCATGAAACCACAAACAAACTTTTACATTCCACCTCCACGTTTTTTAAATCTGGTACCATAAAAACAAAACCATGCTAAATACGACCCTGGCTCAGTATGAATTTGTATATGATTTCACCACAACAGATACTGGTGAGGTGTGTGGCATGGTCCACATTTTCAAAATACTCCTTAACTTCCAAGTATGCAATTTCTGTGGTTGAACACAACTCTACATACGTATAGGTAGAGGATAAGTTTTGTCATCTGTGCACCAGATGACACAAGGCTGCAATTTCTATCCAGAAAGACTTTTTGCAAATATACGTCTTAAATCTTAATGGTGGCAACTGTTTTTATTTTCCAAAATTCCATATATATACATATATATATGGATATTCCATATATATGCATGTTTGCACCTATGCAAACGCCAGGAGGCAAACAACTTTTTTTTTTAACTTCTTTTTTTTTTAAATGTATTCCTCTTAGAGACATTAACTAAACTCCTTAGTCGTATCAGAACATGAAAGACACTATTTATGGGTGATCACTGTAGAAAGACTGTCTAATCAAGTGAAAAATGTGCAAAATGTTATATTTACAGCTTGACCTTTATGACATTGTATGGTCACGTGAAACGTTGAACAGCCTCAATTTACAACAACTTCAGTAAAAGTTCAGGACATTTAACACTTTGTCAGCATCCAAAGACACATCAGTCTTAACCACAGACTTTTTTGATTAATGGCTCTGAAACCTTTTAAGAGATTTACTTTTTTTTTAATCAAATGTTAATATTTTAGAAACTTCATGCTGCTGGGAACAAAGGGAACAAGCAACATTTCATGAGCCTCCATCTTACCCTCTCATCCATTGGCACCTTGGCGACTTCATCCTGGCTGTCCTCCGGCACTGGAACCCTAGCAACTGAGAGTCCGTTCAGTGCTGCCAACATCAAGGGCCTCTTCTGGGCCTCCAGGCCTGCCATCTTCTGCTTTTCTAGATTCTTTTGGCAAGAAAAGGCACGTTTTCATCTCTGTGTGATTATTTATAATGCCAGTAAAATGCTGGAATGTTTTTTTAATCTCCAAAATCTGCAACTCTCTGGCCAAGGAATGCAGATGATCACCATTAGCATCGTAAATTCAAATACAACCTCTATTCTTCCTGTTATTCCTCAAAGGCCTGCTCCTACATGAGCACAGAATTTTAATTTCAAAGGAGCAATCCCAGCGTATAATACAGCTTACATGCCATCAAAAGACATACAAACACAATCTCAAGCGTTTTTCTGCAAACATTATTCTGAATGTAGGACACACAAAGCATCACCCTGTTACATTAAAGTAGCGCTACCGTAGCCAAGATACCTGAGGCATCTTTTAAAAAGCAATAATTTCAATCTATTACAACAAACAGTAAAACACGGGCCATTGTTTCTCTTCTGTGATGGTAATACTGAACATGAGAAGTCTTCTGATGCACTCAGCTATTACTGTGATTCAAATAGCACCCATGACATATTTTGTACTAAAAGCTGAGCTCACATACCCCAGAAAACGAACGTTACAGCAGCCAAGGAGGGATATCATTTATCATATTCATGCATCATATTATGCTGTGACATGGAGAAGCAGAGTATGAACTTTAAATTCATTCTGCTCCCTTCTTCATGCCACTGGGAGCTGAAACATCAAAAAAATTGAGACCACCTCCAGAGGTAGCCAAGTTAGGAATATTTTATTCTATTTCCTTAACAGTTCTTTCTGCTGGGTTTGGAAGGAAGGATGAGCACAAGGGAAGCTTGGTTCTCAGCGTGCATATGTCAGCTGTGGTCAGCACACAAGCCAAGCTTGGCTCCTAGAAACACACTGGTAAACCTGAATGTCCTCAGATATGTGTAAATGGTTTGATTTTTTAACAGCATGTGAGCTTTTCCCTCACCACTGGGTTCCTCCAGAGCACTAAGTAAAAAAGAAACAAAAAAAGCAAAATAAAAATCCAACCCCAATTCGTTTTCTTTTTGTACTTTCAGAATGTAGGAAAATGTAAGGATTTGTTTTTCTGTGCTTGGGCATTTTATTACTATTACTACTTGCAAGGTAAAATAGAAGAGCCTGTGTTTAAAAGATCAAGGTCATCAAATTACCATTAATATAATGTGATTCCTATGACAAAAGAAGGTCTGCATGTGTTAATACTGCTGACTGAGGCTGAAAACACCTTAAAAAAAATAAATGCTAAGACTACCCCCTTTACTTTCAAAGACCAGCAAGAAAAAAGCACCTTTTGACCAAAGGCTGATCTGAATAATTACTCAGAGGAAAAGTGCTTGAGCAACATCTCTAAGCCCTCTTCTCACTTTCATTTCCATCCTAAAATCCTCTGGCTTCCTGCTTCTCAATCAGTTTTTCTCTCTTCAGAGGATCAAAAGAGTATATATAGGCTTGTTGTTACACCAATGTCTACAGTATCCATTTATGAAGGATTATGGTTTATAGTCAAGTATCTATTTTACATTTAAAGTTTAAGATTCTACAAGGAGCAAATTCAGTCTCCATGATACAACTCCGTGGCTCAAGATCGATTCTTGAACATCTTTACATCAGCATAAGGATCACCAACAAACAAAAAGAACTATACATATGTTTAGAAAATTTATTGGAGTATACAGCAATATTTAAATCTAACTAGTTACTGATCACAGTACATTACAAACTCTTTCTGCTCTGGACCATTTAGATGCTTTTTTCATTTGTTTCAGGAATTATTTTTGTTTCAGATCTCAATTCTGGGAAAAAAAAAACAACCCAAACAAAACAACACCAACAAATAAAAACCAGGGCACACATTTTGCTTTATGGGACTGCAGTTGCACTCCCCAGAGCATTACATCAAGCACATGCTTCAGTCACTAAATGGTAATGACCCCTCATATTTCTGCCACTGCTTGTAGGGGCATCAAAGCCTTTACTTTTTATTCTAAATTCATCGCAATTTTAAAAGGACCCTATTTCTCATACTTGAGTACATTTAAAAAATAATAAACAATCCAGATCCTCAGCCCCACAGCCTCTACATCTGCTGCATCTGTAATTAGATATATGGTCAGTCAGTTATTGGCAAAACCAGCAATCCATATTCTACAGCTACCAGTGCTTTATTCAGATACCTATGTTATATAAAGTGGCAGGAAAGGCAATCAAAGGGATCATTTGAAAAACTCAGGAGTTTCCATTATGCTATATATTATGTGATACTTAACTCAACATCCCTGCAAAGGAGAAACAAAACGCTAGCGCCGAAACACAATCTCCCACCCATCTCAGCAAACACATTTCAGACTCACCCTGCCCTCAAATCTACAGGGACTAGAGAGCTGTGCAGGCAGAAGGGGAGCAGGCATTAAAAGGGAGCTTTGTGATCAGCCTCCTCATCACCTGGCTGCATCCTTTGCCACCCACCGCGGTGGCGGCATCGTCAGCTGGATCAGATGTGTATCTGACCAGCAGAAGAATAACCACAGTGGAGAAAGCCACAAACACAAAGATCATCCACTTTGGTGGCCACACAAACCCATGAAACCAAATTGTGTGTGGCACTTCACATCACATATCCTAACTTTAAGCAAATCAACAACTTCCAACCCCTGTGTTCCCCACTTTACTGATCCAACAGGTTTCTGGTATGGAAATTGACCTGTAGGATTACTAATTTCCAAGAAGACACTGCAACAGAGGAAGACACTTACCCTCATCATGATTTCTCTCTCTATAATGCTGTCCTCAATGGAAAACATTTCAGAGACAGGCCTTTCCTTCACAGGTTCTTTCTTGACCCGCTCCTTCACGCTCGTGAGGTCAGGCTCTGAGATGGAGGGCCCGAGCGAAGACCCGTTTATTGCCATTTGATCAGTTCGAGAGACACTGATGGCTTTGGAAGGCCCGGGCCTCATGGCCTTGGCCCTGGCTACAGCCACAGAAATGCTAACATGGTCCTGTCTCAGGGCTCCATTGCTGACACTTTTACGGGGCCCAGGATACTCCGGAGGAGGTTTATTTGGTATTCTAGCCAAGGCAGCTTGCAGCTGAGCACTGTACTCCATGTTCTCATGGAGGGCTGTTATCCGTGACACAGATTCTGGACTTTCTTCTTCCTCTTCACTTTCACTGCTGTGTATCAGCATCGTGGCATCAGAGAACGTCTTTTTGTGATGATAATGAGGAACTTGCTGAACTTCATGCGCCATCTGAACCGACTCTTCCGGCTGCACCTGCTCCCGCAAAGTATTCCTGCGTGGCAGAGGGGCGTTTAAAGTTTTTAACGCCATGGCTTCTATACCACGTACCATATTGCTGATGACCTCCAAACTATGGCGCTTGTTCACAGCTGCATGGTGCTTCACTGCCATGAGGGGCTCGCTGACCTCCTGCAGCGACTGACGGACAACCGGCGAGCTGTCCTCCTGGAAGGTCTTCACCGAGAGCTGGACTTTACGAGTGACCAAGTCAGGACTGCTCCCGCTGACGTACTTGTGCCGATGGCTTGCCAGGTCTGGCGTGCTAGTGGCAGGACGTGGGCGTGGGTACGGAGGTGGGGGTCTGAAGAGATAGTTCTTTAACATGTGAGTGGCGTTGTAACTCTGGCTGCTCTGCAGCTGCATGTTAGCCAGCTCCGGTGTGCTGACGGTGTGGGATATGGCACTGGCTGCCGTCTTATTCTGCGGAGCGTTATTAGGATTCATTTGGTCAGATGGGGTGACGGGCTTGTTATAACCACCACCCTGCGGCCCGTATGTGATCGTGTAAGGATGTCGCTCTTGAATCTCAGGCTGACTGTAAACTAGGTCTTCTGGCTGGTTATAAGCGTGTGTGTTTCCAATATTGAGATTCCTTAAAGACTGACTTTGACTATCCATCTGGATCACCCCTCTCTTCATTTGCCTCATGACAGTTTCATAATCTGGAGTTGGCCGGTAAGATGGTACTATGATTGCACTATGTCTGTGGCTGGGGATATAGTCTGCTCTCATGATGTCACTTCCAGGGATGCTCAGATTTGAGGACATCGGAGATGCCTGGATGAAGTTCTGCGAGCGATTGAGGGAGTTCATGCTGTGGGCACTGCACACGCTCCCATTGGGTCCATTACCATTTAAGTAGCTGAAGTCCACTGGACACCTATCCAAACTGGTCTGAGACCTACGGTAGAAAGTTTCTTCATTTCCATGGAAAATGCTATCTGTGTAGAGCAGAGATAAAAATGTTGACAATTTTGACATACAAGGACTCATTCGGTGTTAGCAAAACTTTCAAATGCAGTCTGCACAACAAATACAGAGGCAGCTTAGTGCACAACAACTGCAGGGAACATTTGGTCCTGGGAGCATCCTTGAGTCATTGAAATAGAACTAAATCAAAGCTACTCATGTAAATACTCCCAACAGTTAGCAAAACATGGTAGTTCAGGTCCTTGGGGGAGACATGAAAGGGGAAAGAGAGGAAATGTTTTCGTCTGTGGTGGCCAGGAAGAATAAAAGGGGCATCTCCTCCCTCAGCATCCTGGAAGGATTCACTGTTGCTGCAACCTTTAAGAATCCAGTGCTGCTGGCCTATGGTAATCCTACAAGTTCTCTTGTCTTTTCCGCTGATGCAATGCTGTCAGTGATTCAAAGTAGCAGAGGACTGAGAAATTAAAAATCTTACTTAAGATCATTCAACCATTTTGAAGATCTGAAGTATAACACAGCAGAGTGATCAAGACACAAAAAACCAAACAAACCAACCAAAAAAACCCAGCAACAAACCCCAAAACTCCCACCACAGATACGCTGAGGAGTATTCAGTATTTCAGCAAAGGATATGAGAGGGAATCCAGATGGTAAAGACTATGTCCTGGATCACAACTTTACTTCAAGACTGTCTATGTTGAAAAACTAAGGGAGCTTTACAATTCTTCTAAAATTGAGATCCCTCCTTTCAGAGCCTCAGCTTCATAGTAAACCAGTATTAGCCACTAAGTCAAATCTTCTACTGTATGCAAGGAACTATACTGAATGTCTCCTTCCAAAATTTATCAAACTCTACCTTCATGTTAGCCAAACCACCGCAACTCTAAAACATTATCAAGTATGACTGAGAGCTCCTCTGCTGGTGACAGTACTTCAACTGTACTGCAAACATGAACTGCAAAGAAAGTAGCTGAACAGACCTGGCTACGCGTATTCCAAAAAGTGTCCCAGTTATGGGTGTGAGACCCAAGGTGTTTAGGGGCTGGGCCCCACTCTCACACTTGATCAGAGTAACCTGGTGCAATCTCTTAGAGAATTTATTCATCAAATGTAGGGGTAAAATTAGTTAACACTCCTTACATCCATAAGGCTAACAATGCAGGCAGATATTGGTGAAAAATCAGCAGAAAAGATTATCTAAATATGCAGTCTCATGACGAGGACACTATGATTTCTCCTACAGTAAAAGGTATTTGCTGTCTCCTTTTTCCTCACTCCATTTCTCTCCCTGGCTCCAGCTGGCACTGCCTTTGAGTATAGCCATCATACTTCCTTTAGAAATCATTTTTTCAGCTCACTGAACTGGAATACCAAGTTTAAGGTCCATATAATCATGCACAGACATTTCAGAGAAATTTGAAAGCTGAAATTGGACTTTAAACAGAAGACTTACTGCAACATTAACTATAAAACTGCTAGCTCTCCTCCAGCAGCAGCTCCCATTTGACCATGACGGCATTAGAAATCTAGACATAAGGGTTAGGAGCTTCTTTGCATACACATAAAATTGAAGTCCATTAAAGGAAAAAAAATCTATGTTCTAAGTACCTTGTGAATTATGTGTTTCAGTGTAGTGTTCTCCACACTGGACATGCATAGGAGGCAGTATAAATGGATGCTGTCTTGGCTGAAATAAAAGCACAAGGAAAAAAAAGAAGCATTAGAAACTTTGTTTGCTACAATTTTTGCAGCTGAAACAGGAAAAATGGTTCTATGCACTTTCCACTGAATATTGCTCTTTTTTACCCAGCCAAAGACACATGGCTTGGCATTTCTTTATAGAACAGAGAATAACATTTTGCAAATTGTTTGCTAAATTTTGACACAAAGCCCAAAGCTGACCAGTTAAGACTCCTTCAAGCTCAGTTGCTTCAGAAAACAACATCCAGACTCCCAGTTCAGTTAGAACTTTTCAAATGTTTTTTGAAATTCTTTGCCCTTGAAGAATTAAAACACAAAACCTAATCAGGACAAAAGCAGGAGACGGAACAAATTCAAGGACCTAGAACACTGTAATAAAAGCAATTGCAGCACATATGGACGTAAAATAACTCTGCAAATTATACGAATATTGGATTCCCTAGACAATGAATGGGAGTCTTCCTCCAACAACCTGCACTGCAACAAGCTTTTTAACACAAGTACTACAGGGGGCAATTCAGCATTAAATCAAGCAGGATCATTTGCTGCAAAATAAATCATAGCTGACACCACAGTCACCAGCTTTGTCCACTGGTAAACTGATGTGTTTTGCAATCGCATTTTACCACCTGCATAGTAATGTCCTGTCTGGTGTCACTGAGCAAAGCCTATGAAAACATACTTTGATATATGAAGTAAGAAGAAAAAGAAGGAAGACATTCTTGTCTCCTGAATATGTCTTAACAGCAGAAGAAAGGCTTTTAATCTAGGCTGATTCAAGCGGTTCAAACTATTATGGAATACTGTGGATGCCCAAGGCAAAAAAAGAAACACCAAACAATTTACTTTTCCATGCACATGCACAAAATGAGCACCACACAAGTTAGCTACTGAAGAAGGGGTGGGCAAGGGGTTAAATTTACATCTTCTATGTTAATGGGGAGAAGGAATGAGAATCAAAGAATCTGAGCACACATATGAATTCTTGCATACAAAATTGCTCTGTTAAGCCAGAGCTGGAAGATGACAGAAAATATTTCTGCTACAACAATTACTTCCAAGGGTGTAAAGCCCTACTCTCACTGAACAATATGAGCAAAGGAGCCTGCTCCTACAACTCAAGTAGCTGAGCTTAGTGTGGAACAAACCAAGATTTTGGAAAGCCTAGCAAATGGATGGGTCAGAAGAAAAGTGCAAGGAAGGAAAAGTGACTTCCACTGGGAATGTATAGATCTGGAGAAGGAAGTTTTCTTTGGGATAGATGTTATGGAAGGTATCTGCAAGAAATTAGGGATTATTCTTTATTCCCTTTTTTTTTTTCTTTCTTTCTTCCCCCCTCCTCGGAAGGCCCATCTACCTCTTCTGATGATACGGGAGATGCTTCAGGTCTCTAGGATGTCAATATCCAAATTAAGGATCGGTTGGGATTTTTTATTTTTATTTTTTTACATCAGCTAATTAAGCATATCATCATATTAAGATCTCCTACACTGAGAAGGTTCTGCTGGAAAACCAGCACCACTGGATAGCCTGACAGGAAAAAGAAACAGCATAAAATAAAATCTTTAAAGTGATAATTAATAAAATTCATGCTCATGATGTCAAAACCATATAAAGGGTCTTAATCTGAAAGTGATGAACATGATCCTCAGTGAAGTGGCAGAGAGAGCCTCACCACAAAGATTCCACTTCACTTCCCATTTATGCCTACTGATTTATTACCATACAAGACAAATGAATAGGTAGGTGTATAAAGGTATGTACAGTGCAGACAACAGTCAGAAGGGCTTTTTTTTTTCTCCCCGAAGAGAACTGTTCCAACAAGTTAAGAAAACAATTATGAAAAAAGCAGTTTAAAGTTCAATGTGAACAGTTAGCAGCCCAGTTCACTTTTTAATTGATGAGCACACGTTCTTCCTCTTGATCTTCCTGAAACTGTTTTTTGTAAAAACTTGTTGCATGCTTCTGTTTAAAACATACAGAGACAGCAGGATTTGTTTTTTCTTTGGAAAAAACAGATTCCCATTTTTTATATCTAATATACATGGCAGCTCTCTCCTTCCCCTGTGATATAGCTCAGGCCATGGCATATGAATGTAATGCACATTTCCTCACCTTCAGTTTTTCATAATCATCTCCAAGGACCAAACTAGCAGATACCAAAAATACTGCAGATATGCCTCAGAGAATACACTGTGATACCTTAGAAATATGCTAAGAACAAAAGGACAAAGAAATCTGGAGCCAGCTACAACAGCTTTCCTGCCAACGTCTGGGAAACACAGAATGCAACTCTTAGATCTAATGGACCATCTATGGACACAGAGGGAAACAGCCTGGGCTGAAAACTGGCAAAAGATAAGGCAAAGATAAAGCTATCCTAATATCAGTACCCGCTTAACCTTAATTTTGGAACATTTCCATGAGCAGCAAATATACCATGAGGGTACGTCAAGAAAACACTCCTGCCCACATTAGCTTTCTGCCATGCAGTGATAGCCTAATGGAGTTATCACTCCAGGATGATCTACAAAGCAGGTATAACCTAATATCACACATGAAAACTGGCAACCTGCATACAGATACTATTGCCCTCTGTCTAAGGAGCTGTGTTGTTGCCACTCTTATTTAACAGATTCTGAATTACTGTAACAAATACTGACACACTATATGTTAAAGTTGGATCTACAGATACAGTTTAAGAAAAACTCTGAATCACAATCTTACACTGATCATAATAGGTTGACTTAAAATCACAGTAACTTCACACAGAAAATAGGCTCTTAACCCAAGAAGCTGGTAAATTTTAAGTAGACTATACAAAAAAAAAAAAATGGAAGAAACACAAAATGAGAAGCTGTAAAATTATGTAATGACTAAGTTTTGACGTATACAGCACAAGACACTTCAAATTCTTTCTAGAAGATTTTTTCTCTACATATTGAAGCAACCTCAATCCAGTAGAAAAGATGCTCAGTTTCTGCAGGGCAAATAAAAATAAAATGCCTTGAAGACTGTAATTTTCAATACTCTGTGGTGATATTATCCGTTTAAATTAATCAACCTAGGCAGCCACACCCTTGAAGCTCATTCCAATCATATTGCCTACAAGAAGTGAGTTAATGTGCTTATTTGAAATTTAGAAAGTATTCCAATCTTACACAATGCCCCATCCTATTAGAAATGCTACAGACTGACTTAAAGACCCCACTGTGGCACATACCAAGGATGACCTACTCCAAGTGGGACGTCGTCTGATAGGTGGAGGAGAACTTGATTGTCTGTGGAAGAAAAAGTAAAGCAAAATACTAGAAACTACAATATTCCAACTGCGATTCAAGAATGAATGGGAGAAACAAGAGATGAAGAATCTGTAAGTACTGCTCATTAATGAGATTTTTAAAAATATGAAGAAAAATAACTCAGGTTCTCCTCTAAATACAGGAAGTATTCCAGTTCCAAAATATACATGCCTTCTGTTCATTTTCCTGTTTGGCTTACTTGGAAACACAAGAAAGAAAATCGCCGGTTTAAAAATGAATCAAACAAATAAGTCTCTTAAGCAATAGAAAACCTGAACATGGTGCACAGGCAGAGTCTCAGGTCACTTAAGGTGAACATTAAAACAATGAAAATTTGATGAAATTAATAGCAATCACTCCAAAGCAATGCACACAGATCCAGAGGGAAAAAAGCAAACAAACAAACAAACAAAAAACCCCAACAAAATCCAAACAACTGGTTAGGTAATGCTAGCAGAGCCACGTACAATGTTAGAGTAGCCAGGTGCAGTGGAAGGAACAAGGACTGTAAGAGGTTAAAAAAAGGAAAAAAAAAAAAAAAAAAGACATAAGGAAAGAAACAAGTTGAAGGAGGCAGAAATATAGTGCTTACGTGAAGGGAGGAAAGGTGGAATTTGTCCTCTTACAGTTTCTGATCTGGTGAATGATGTTATGTGCGATTAGAGGAAATGCACATAGGAAAACAACTGTCATTTTAACACAGAGGGCAGGAAAATTATTTGGCTAGAAAACATACATTGGCATATGCTGTCACCACTATCTGTGGCTCTAACACAGAAGCTGATACCACATAAGACTGTGGTAAAGGAAAGCATTTCTAATGGGAAAAAAAAAATGCAAACACATTTAAACTCCAGTTATTTCACTCAGTGACCTCATGCCATTCCCTATCTTTATTAGTCCAAATATTTATAAGTTGTATATGAAGCCCCTGCATACACCCAGCTCATGATACCCACATACTTAGAGCCCAGCATTTAGAAATCAACACAATCAAAAGCTATTCTGAGATGACAGACTATGGGATTTGTTTTCTTTCTTGACTGTCACAGGGGAGACAATCAGGAGCTTCCTTTGAACTCAATTCCTCTGAAAGCATTGAAATTAAATTTAATATTGGACTACTGAAGTACATTATATGCTGCTCAGAAATGTCTTTTTCTGGTCTTCTACTCAACTCTCAAGTGCCATCTGAAATCTAACCAACATGTCTTTTCTGTAAGTGCAAAGATCACTCTATGCAGTTCACCTCATTGGTCTTTCCAATACTCTAACTCACTGTATGTTAATACAACGTATGCATACCTAATATTATAAAGCTAGACCTTCCCATCTTCCCTTTATCATTTTGGCTTTATTTTCCAACAGATGGCATTACCCAGTCAAACAGATGGGATGTCCAGCTCCAACTAGAGCTGTTGATAGAGATGAGACTTCTTCATATCTTTCCAGCTAACTAAGCTCATAAGTTTTCTAAGGAATTCATGTTCCCATTGCTAAACAAACCCAGCACACTGTGAAAATTTCTGAAAACTCTAAACTTTTGAAAGGTAAATTTATTTCAAACTAAAATGGCTAACAAACATACTTTTAACTTATAACTAAAGACTCACAAATTCCTCCTTCACCTAGGATGACTCCACCTCTGTGAGAGATCTAGCTCAAGGTCAGTTCCTCAGCCAGTGCTCAAAGCAGAACCTAAAGACAACTTCAGATTTAGATTTACAGTCCTTGCTCTGCTAGTATGGCCATGCAGATTAACATTCCTTGGTGTCTTCCCTTGTTTGGAGCATATAAGATGCGGATAAATTATAATGCCCAAATTAGAAGATGACAACATGTGTATTCCACCAACCTTATCTACTAGATGTGTGGTGCGTCTTCAAAATGCTACTGCAATTCACATTTTGGTACGTTAACACGTGTCACCTTTCACTTCAGTTTATGCTAATACTCTGGGGGTTATGAACAGCAGAGACCAAGGGCTTCAAGACTCTATCAAATTTGACTGCTTGGGGAGCATCGAGCCTCACAAGGCTTAGAATGAAATTTTAATCTCAATTGTCTGTTCTTCCTGGTGGTTAAAACAAAACAAGAAAAAAAGGGAAAGGGGAAAAGAATAACTGACACAAATGACTAGAAAAAACAAACATAACCAGACATGCCAAAACTCAGATCAAATCCAAAGCAGGGTGTCAGAAAACAACTCTGAAGAGTACTCACTCTGTGCAGATTTTGTTCTGTTTGTAAAACTTGTGTCTTGCTGCAAACAGCCGTGAAATATATTTGGCATTTTCAAGATCATCCTTTGAACACAAGAAAAAAAAAAAGAAAAAGAAAAAAACCCAAATATATATATATAAAAAATCATTTGGTTTTTTATTCTTATCAAGAAGTACCAAGTAAGACTTTTAAAAATCCAGTTGCAGTAACGCTTGGTAAAGTCCATCATGTACAGAATCTGGCTGCCAAGAACAGGTCTAGTGCCCTCAAGAGCATTCAAGGCATTGAATTATTGAAATACAGTGGCATGCCTTTACATGCTGCCACTTCACTGCTAAGTCACAGTAGGAGGGAAGGAAGGACAACAACATCAACAACAACAACAACAACAAAAAAAGGCTCAAGCTTGCTGGTCCAATTTATATACTGGCCTCTGTTCAGGGAGATATGGAGTGATTTTAAATGGCACAGCAGCCCTCCAAGTTCCAGTATGTGCACACATGGTAGCTTATGCCCAGTTTCTACAACTGCTTATGTTGCTATATTTATGCCAGCATGAAAGATAGCGTGGCACTGTGGATGTTTCATCCAACAAGCACTTCAGCTTTTTGCAGACTTCCCAGCATAGTATACTTTAGGATGCTTGGAAGAAAATACAAATATCAGTGGCTAAATGAACTGAAATTTCACTCTGCATAAAGTGAAAGGTTGGGAGGACTTCTGGTGAGTCAACCCCCTTGGGAAAGTGAAATTTTAAAGGTTTATTTTTTCTGTAAGCAGTTTTCTTGTCGACTCTGATTAGATCTTTTTCTTACTGTGTGAAAGAGCACATTCTCTTCTTTGTTGATCAACTCTAGAACAATTGAAGACTTGTTATGTGCTATATTTCCAATGTCATTCCACCTGTAAAGAAAAAAAAAAGCGGTAGAGTTTGCCAGCACATACATTCAAACATTTCACAAACACAAAAATAATCCCTTAGTCGACATTAGTCTCATTTTGTGTGAAAGCTTTTCAGTAGCTGTTTGGTGAAGAAACATAGTCAGAAAAATAAGGAAGTCATGCTCTGATTAAAGAAGAAACAGATATTAAGCTCTTAACCCAAAGCAGAAGAGTTAAAAGCTCTCTTTCAAAACACCAATTTGAGGACTCGTAATAGAAGATACATTGAAAATACATTAATGATAAACTCTTTACTGAACTGTGGCGTATTTGAGCTGATAGATTTCAGACGTGTACCAGAATTTTGTAGATTTTTAATATTGCCATTCCTCTCCAAATGCTGGCTCCAACTTTCCTCCAGTGCCAATTCTTACTAAAGAAGGTTAAGTTGACAACATGGTTACGTAGGCTATGCATACCATGTTAATACTCTGGTTTTATATTTGCAATCTTTCCCCCCCACCCCCCCTCCAAGTAATTGTCAGGTTACCCAAGATCGGAGTTATAATCTTCTTACAAATAGCTGACAGACATTTGCGTACATTGCATGCAATCCACGGGGATGGAAAGGACTTGTTTGTTCTGTTTGTAGCATGCATTCCTCTTCATGTCATGGCAGGATGCTTGAAGTGCATATTTCCAAAGAGTACAGATCCCAGCACCAACTATCATTTCTACATGTAAAGAAACTTCTTGCTTTTGTCACCTGGCACAGTTAAAGGATTATCTAACCTCTCAAAATTTACAAAACATCAACTATGTGGAAAAGGGAGCCCTAACGTTTTTGAAAATGACCACTGAAAGCCCTTTTAAAGCAAAAACTCCCAAGATTCCAAAACTCCCAAGATTCCACCTTAAGTCTGATACAAGCCTTAGCTGCTGACTTAAAATTAGTGCACCTCATAAACCACAATTTTTTGGCTGCACAGTTGTTCATATTCTAGTAACAGGGACTGGTAAAAAGCCACTTCAAGTTAACACCAACAGAAATACCCATCAGAACAGCAGCAAAGAAGAATGAGTGAAACCCTAGCCTCCCTGGGATCATGGGGATTTCTAGCAACGTTTTCCTACAGAAGAAACTTTTACAAGAAGCAGCAAAATCCATAAAAGTGACTTAATGGAAAGGCTTAAATAATTCTTAATATCCAAAGTAAGCAGCAGAACAAATAAACAAGTGACACAGACAGGATTTTCAAAATTACAGAATAAGAAAGTTCAACTTTTTTTAGTGGGGCACCTAAATATGGCAACCAGATTTTCAGAAACACTGAGTGCCTAGGCTGCCAACCGTGAGGTTTAAGTGATTTGCATTCAGAAGCATCAAAGCAGCAGACATAAAGGCAAGAAAAGAAAAGGGATCAAAGCCTTGTAAGTAGAACAAGATACATGACAGACAACTACATCTTTCTTGCCGTAAACCCCATTCACAGACATCAGAAATTATTCTTTATCACATCTCTTACGGCCAAGAGGCCAATCCTGAAAACAGCGAGGTGACTACTCCTTAGTTAGAGGATTGGCACTATTGAAGTCACATATGTACGTGAGGAAAAAAACCCACACACGGAGCTCTGAAAAGAAACTCACTTCAAATACAGAAGACCCTAGTTTTTACCTATAATTCACAGTTGTCCTTCCAATTCTGTTTTTTATGAAAATTCCCATGAAGAAAATACCAAGGTGTATGTCATTTCCGTGATTATCCTGCAAATAAAGGATAATATATTTAGTTTAATAAAGAGAATGGCCAATACATACATATGAATGCACACTGAACTACCAAACAGAAGCTGTTCTTCAGGAGGAGTTCAGGACTAACCCTTGACTAACCTATATTTTGCTGCTTGATTGGACTCAGATTTTCATTATTTCAAAGCAGTTAGCACTTAACTGGATTCATTCAGCTGATTACTAAGAACAGACAAAGGATAAATGAGCCCAAAGTTCTCCTCCTCTATCAAATAAAACTCACACCACAAACTGGCATTTGTTTTGTAATACCCCACATTCCCTATCATTGTGATTATAGCTCTCTAGAGCCTGTATGACTACCAAAGGCAATAGTTCTCTTTCAGATTCCTTCTTTCAGATTCACGGTATTTCTCCAGTCATCTGTTAAAACATGTAGAGATTTCAGAAAACCACACCTGGAGATGGAATCCCTCTCAAAAGCTATACCCTTCACACTTCCTCCTTCTAGTACCCACTTCAAGGGTGGAAGTTCACAGAATCATCTTCCAGTTTCAGCTGGAAGAGACCTTCAAGATCATCAAGTCCAGTCTTATTCCCAGCCCTATCAAAAACCACTAAACCATGTATCTAAGCACAACACCTAACCACCTCTTAAACACCTCCAGCTCCCTGGACAGGCCATTCCAATGCCTGACAACCCCTTCTGTAAAGAAATGCTTCCTAATATCCAGCCTGAACCTCCTCTGGTTCAACTTCAGGTCATTTCCTCTTGTTCTGTCACTTGTCACCAGGGAGAACAGACCAACTCCTGCCTCGCTACAACTTCCCTTCAGGTAG